>JAKZAP010000006.1:9930007-10167578 GCA_023053575.1 Branchinecta lynchi | reverse complement strand
CAACGTCGGGGAAGGCAACAAATTTGTAAGATTAAACCTGACGAGGGACCTTGCCAAGAAGGTCCGAAATTTCACTGATGAACAAAGTCAGCTTAGGCTCAAATAATATTTATAATTGTTTCTGTTCCATTTATTCTTGACAAATAATTACAAACCCCTTCGGCTGTTTTTGGTGGAGTGTTCATTTACGAATAATCCAGTATTGCGGCCGAATAGCCGGTTTTCAGTTTTCACTTTTTTTTTGTGGAGCTTAGATGTATGAAGTTGAAGCTAAGTAGGCCTGTACTTGTTGGGATAGGGGTTTAGATGTCCATTTTGGGGATAAATACTCCTTGAGCCCAAGCTCACTTTGAAACATATATTCAAATAGTGCATAAAACGGATATGTCAGCTACGATGCTTTGACAGCTGCAGCTGCTTTGCTGCCAAAGCATCGTAGCTGACGTATCCGTTTTATGCTTTATTTAAATATACATTTTGGGGTTCCCGTTAGATAACGAAGGGCCTTTGGAATCGTCAGGCATTTCATGACTGACTAAAGCAAAAACATAATTATATTTAATAATCATTCAGTACTTGCAAAATTGAAACTACTGTTATTGACAGTATTGTGTTTAGAGACTCGCTGAAAGTTAAACTGACGGTGGCAGTTATGATTCCGTTATCTGTTATGCATTACGAAAATTGAGAAATCTATCCTCTGTAATTCATACTTTTACGCTCAACGTCTGAGCGCTTGGGCAGTTGTTAACCCCACTCCCGACTTTGAGGACAGTTCGTCTTTATTTAAAACGAATAAAAATACTTCGCTGTGTAAGCCTTATCCTCTAGATGAGAAACAACAACATTTGTAAAAAGGGCTCTTACTGTCGATGGGCTAGCCGTAGGCAGTAATAGCGAATCTTCTGCATCACGAAAACATCTAATATGGTAAACGTGCAAATCCGCCTTGTTGTGGGTGTTGACTAAACTTTAGCCGAATATCTACGGGTCGTGACGTCGCGCGAAAAGTGTATATTTTCAATTTACAAACGGAACTGATTGTCCCTACAACGCTTTCCGGGCGCCTCGCTGGCCGCACGCTCTATATATATAGATACAGATATATATTCTTCAACATTGATTTAATCGAGTTTTCTTATTTCTTTCATGACGTCATGGAAGCGTCACTGGCCGTAGATAAACCAAAGATACCGTAGAATCTCGGGAATAATACTGGATGGAGCATTGTAGTAAGGGTAGAGTATTACTATTACTATATCACTACTATATTACTTACTATACCGAGTTTCTAGTGATCCCGCGAGTTCGGTGCTTCCTGATGTGCTAGGACATTGAAAATTGGCAGGGATGTCAGGGACCCTAACAGATTGACTTGAGAATAGTCGTTTCCCCGATCCGACCATCTGAGGGGGGGGGCTGGAGGGAGGGGGAATCCGGAAAATAAGGTATTTTTAACTTGCGAACGGGTTATTGGATCTTAATGAAACTTGATATGTAGAAAGACCTCGTACCTCAGCCATCCCAGTTTAAATCCAGGCCGGATCCGGTGACATTGGGGGGGGGGGAGCTGGAGGGGGGAACCGGAAATCTTGGGAAACGCTTAGATTGGAGAGATCGGGATGAAACTTCGTGGAAAGAACAAGCACAAGCCCTAGCTACGTGATTGACATAACCGGACCACCTCCGTTCACTGTGGGGGAGTTGGGGGGGGGGGGGGGGCGAATTTCTAGTGATCCCACGAGTTCGGTACTTCCTGGTGTGCTAGGACGATGAAACTTGGCAGTCGCGTAAGGGACCCGAACAGGTTGACTTGACAATATTCGTTTCCCCGATCCGACCCTCTGGGGGGGGGGGGATTCCGGAAAGTGAGGTATTTTTAACTTCCGAACAGGTGATCTGATCATAATGAAACTTATTATATAGTAAGACTTCATGTCTCAGACTCCCCATTTTAAATCCAGATGACGTATTTTAAGGATCGAACCGGATCCGATCACGGTAGGGGGGGGGGGGGGGGGGGTACCGGAAGTTCTCCCCAAAAATGCTCAGATTCGAGTGAAAGATAGGTGGTAAGAGAAAATGCCTCAGATGATCCAGTTAGGACTCCGGACCAGATTCGGTCGCGGTATATGGGGAGTTGGAAGGGGGTACCGGAAATCTTGGGCATGTCTCGCACATAGTGAGTGGATTTCTTGGGTTGAAACTTGGAAGGTTGGCGATGGCTTGGAGGTGATTTTGGAAATTTGTTGACTTGAGGGAAACTGGATATCCTAATTATAGGTCCGAACCGCATTTTTGGATGGCAGGCTGTTTTGTGAATTTCTCTTCTACTTTCTTGTACCACCTAGTCGTAACAAGTGCCATATGAGCTCGTAGCTCTTGTTCATAATATCAACGGCTTCTCTTATAGTTTATGAAGTCCGGTGCATGTTGCAAGAATCTGAGCTTTTCCAAAATGTGCAACTTGGGATGGGTTTTCGAATACGTGTTCTGCCAGTGCTGATTTGAAGATGTAATTTGGCATTACGTCTAAAGTCCACACAGAGGACTTTAGAAAAGAGGCTCACAGAACATGAAGAGGAGATCGACCACGCCCTTTCCAACGGACACCGTCCAAATTACATCTTCAAATCAGCACTGGTAGAACAGTTTTCGAAAACCCATCCCACGTTGTACATTTTGGAAAAGCTCAGATTCTTGCAACATGCACCGGACTTCATCAAACTATAAGAGAAGCCGTTGAAATTATGAAAAACCGTTCAGGGATCAACAGAGATACAGGCGAATACTCACTACCAGAAACATGGAAAGGCATCCTCAGTGAAAGGAATTCAGACCCCAAGCTCTTCTCTACAACAAAACGAAATTCAACCAAAATGCAGAAAAATCTCTACCCAACCAACGACCCAATCAAGCAACAAAAACAGCAGCCGTGTCCAAAATGAAATCACAGCAACCCTTTTAACTCCAACAAGACTCACGAAAGAATTTACGAAGTTAAAAATTTATCGCTAGGCTAGAATCTTTAGTTTTGTGTTTAGTTCGTTTTTCCAACTTGAGCGGTTTTGAGCCTGAAGAGGACCCTCGCCAAGAAGGGCCGAAATATAGCTCCAATAAAATTCAGCTGACGTATCCTTTTTTCACCATCAAATATGATTCGCAGTCAGCTTGGGCTGAAGGAATATTTAAAAACACAATTTTTATGTAACATCAACAGATCGTGTGCTAGCTCATTTCTGTTGAAGCTGCGAATCATTTTGTCGATGTAATCAAACATCTGACATGGTGGTGATAAGACACGAGTCAAAAACCGATAGGGCAGGTGAAAAACGACATGACGCAGCAGATCTGATGGGATAAATTGGATCTTCGCCAGTACGGATTCCCCGTCAATTCAGTATAGTTCAAGGCAACCAATTCGGTCAAATTGCTTTCCCTGAAGAGCGTTTTTTGCATGTCCTTATTTTTTTAATTCTTTTGCGTATCCTTATTGGTCGGGAGTCGATGCTGACGAGGTGTCAGCAGCTTCAAGTGTAAATAGGATTTGATTCATCTCCGCTCAGTATGATTATTTCCTGTTCCTCCGCGAAATGTAGGGGCGAAATCCTATTAAACTGATTGTTATAATAATATAATATAGTAACTAGGCCGCCTACAAATGATACAAGGTAATGTTTTTTATTGTTTCATTCTCTCGAAAATAGCCTCTACGGACATTGAGAGTGACTGCCTGTGATTTTATGTAAATTCCGAGACTACATGTCTACTGGATAGTTCCTTAAAACCAGTAATTCTGCTTAGTAATAGGCTTTTAAGATTCATGCATTTCGTTCTGTTGATGGATTCTTTTCTTTACTAGTTTTAGTGAGAGCTGAAGGTTAAAGCGAAACGTTAGACGATGAGTAGTTATTCCGTCCACCCGTGTAGTGGTAACTTCTGTTAAACAGCAAAATATATAAGGACAGACATTATAAAGGTTTGTCGAAATTGAATTTTTGTATTGTATGAAAAGATAGATTTAGGCTACTTGATCAGTTTCAGACACACTTCCGAGTGGCCACATTTTTTATTATAGGACAACCGTAGTAGACATTGTTTCTTTACCGGTATGTAAGATAATTGACTGGAACTTTTTCTATTTAAAACAATTACCGTGACTTTGCTGTTTTAGCCACACGTTAAAGATGTAAATTATTCCTTCAGCTCAAGCTGACTGCGAGTCATGGTCGGGGCGCTAAACGGATGAGAAAAAACATTCCTTGTGTCGAAGCTGACTGCCAATCATATTTGACAGTGCAAAACGGATACGCCAGGTGAATTTTATTAGAGTTATATTTCAGCCCTTCTTGCCGAGGGTCCTCTTCATGCTCAAGCTGGAAAATGAACTTGTGAAAAACAAACCACTAAAGATTATAATCTAGAATTTTTAGTTGTATTTCGTCAGCTGAGTAAAATTCAGCTGACGTATCCGTTTTGCGCTGTCAAATATAAACGGGTAAATCACATGAGAATTATTTTTAGCGACATTTCATCCCTTCTCGGCACGGGTCCTCGTTAAGTTGTAGCTGGAAGAATGGACCTGGAATAAAATAAATGTAGTTCCTAGCAAATATAAATATCTTGGTTCGGGGAAGTTCTTTGGAAATTATAAACTAGTGCTGAGATTTCGTTTGGAAGCTTTTGTTGCTTTTGCTTCTTTATTGGGTAGTTCTTCAAGCTAAAGCCTAGTAAAGCCTGACGAGGACCTTTGCCAAAAAAGGACGAAATATTGCTGGAATAAATCTCAGCTGACTTGTCCGTTTACCTTCTTCAGTTATGTCAAAATCTATCTTCTTTAATTTCTTAGATTTTACAGCTTTTTTTTTTAGCCATCTCGGCCGTTAATGTGGAATCGATCTGGGGCTCTAGATAATTCTAGAGATTTCCGGAAACGGCAATTTCCGTTATCTCTTTTCCACCACATTTGCCTTTCGTAAGACGTTCTCTTATCTGTTTCGTTTTTCTTCCATCCTTGCATCTGTTAGGTTATTACGTTCTTCGAAGCAGAAGCGTCATTTGCGTTCACAGTTTTTACTGCATGAGACTTTCCAGTATCTTCGTCTATTCTTCTTCCCGACTTTGAAATAAACCAAGGCCAATTTTTCCAGGCAATTAAGAATGCATTTTTGCCAGATCTTTTGAAGACTTGTCACCTCCTCCGATAATCTTAGCTCCCACTGTCCAGATTTGGCTAAAACAAGAGCTGGAAGCTCATATGGCACTTGCAAGGCCGGGTTAGATGGAAGTGATGGTCAAAAGTATTTTTTTTACTTTTCGGTTAAGATGCGCCAAACTTGCAAGGCAGGGTCAGAGGATGGAAGTAATGGTAAACAAAATTTTTCTTTCACTTTTCGGTTAAGATGCGCACTTTAATGTTGCTCACAAATAATTTCTAAGCAAAACCTTTAAGGCATAAAGGATCATAGAATAGAATAGAATAGAATATAATTTACCAAAAAAGCCCGAGGGCCATGGCAACAAAAATTCTAAGAAACGTACTCTCTTACATAGCTAACACGCAGCTCCTATTCTAAAGAAACGCACTCACTTACATAGCTAACACGCAGGTCCTATTCTAAAAATCTCCTTCTACGCTCCATCGCAAGCCTCAAGAAACGTCCAAGTATTTTTACAGTAACAAAACACTCATCCTTCATCATCCTTACCATCCATTCTTCATTAAACACTCTCTCACCAAATACCTCCTTTCTCCATATGCTCATGGCGACCGTGAAAAAGTAAATTTTGCTTTTAAAGTATTTTTTGAATTTTGTAGTTAAGATGAGTTCTTTAAAAAATGGTCTGATCGAAGAAGTGACGATGTCTAACCCAACGATGGCAAGTTTCTAACGCTCCAGCAAAGTTTTATCGTCCTAGCACATCTGGAAGTACCTTAACTCACGATCACCGGAATTCCGGGCACCCCCTACAGCTCCCCCCGTCGGTACCCGAATCCGGTCCGATTCTGTCACTGATGCACCTAGGACTTGTGCCTGTACTTCCCACCAAGTTTCATCCTGGTCGCTCCACTCTATGCGTGTCATAAGATTTCAGGTTCTCCCCTCCGCCCCCCACCCCACAGTTCATCGGATCCGGCCCGGACTCGAAATGGGACATCTGAGACATGAGGTCTTTCAAGATATAAGGTTTCAATAAGAAACGGTAATCGTTCGAAATTTATGCATGCCACGAATTTCCGGATTCCGCCGTTTCACCCCACCCCGCGATGGTCGGGAGTGACTCTTTTCAAGTTAATCTGGTCAGGTCCCTGATATACCTGCCAAGGTTTATCTTTCTAGCCCACCTGGAAGTAGATTAACTGCGGATCGCCGGAATTTCGGAACCCCCTCCAACTCCCCCACTGTGTCCGAATCCGATCCAGTTATGTATCTAGAGCTTGTGCTTGTTCTTCCCACCAAGTTTCATCCCGATCGCTCCATTCTGAGAGTTTCACAGGATTTCCGGTTTCCGGCATCTTAACCGAAAAGTAATTTCTGGTTCCCCCTCCGACTCCCCCCCAGATTCATCGGATCCGGTCTGGACTTAAACTGAGACATCTGAGACACGAGGTCTTTCCAGATATCAAGTTTCATTAAGATCCGATCACCCATTCGAAATTTTCGGGATTCTGCCAACTCCGCCTCCCCCCACGTGGTCGGATTGGGTGAATGACTATTTCCAAGTTAGTTTGGTCGGGTCTCTAATATGCCTGCCAAGTTTCATCGTACTAGCCATTCTGGAAGTACCCTAACTCGAGAACAGTGGACCGACAGACCGAAAAGTGATCGGTATATGGCACTTGAGCGGAGCTGCAAGTGCCATAAAAACAGGGAGGAATTTGCATGACGAAAATAAGGAAAATGGGGGGGGGGGGGGGTCCTTGAGCTTCTCTAGCTTCGTTGAAGAAAACTATTTTTAACCGTTGGTTTTAACGGTCTGTTTGGGGTTTTCAGTTTAGTACGTTGTTTTAACAGTTTTGTTGGGTCTTCCAGTTTACATGTGCACGCTGCCATGTAAATTGGTTGCGATGTTGATTTTGTCGTCTGATAATTCACACAAATCACAGTTGGCATAAACCCTGTTTCCATGCGGAATTTGATTTCCTTTCACAAGGATTGATGCCAAAACTGCACACGGATTAACTGAAGCGAAAAGCTGACGGTTGGGTCGACAAACTCTACTCTCGAGAAGTTTCTCGAGAACTGAACCGACAAGTATTCTTTTGTTCAACAAGTTGGATTAGTCACTGCGCATTGGTGCTTGTTGGGGCACAACTCTGGAAATCTTGAGGTCACAAATTGACTCATTACCTCAAGAACGTCGCCTTGTTAAATGAAATTCTGCATTGCAGAAAATGTTGCAAAATCCTTACTAGTCAACGAACTGGTCACGCCTGTACATTTCCTTTTTGCAAAATCGTAATGACAACCAACAAAAAAGAAACAGAGAAAGAAAACTGAATTAACTCTTTAGCGCAACGCCAGCCATCCCTTCACCGGCTCACTAGTTATCCAGTTGGTTCGGTAGCATTTTGTTGATTATGATGACGATGAATATTTTTTTTCCGCACTTAAGAAGAGGAAGATAGCGCAGTACAGACAAATAAAAGGAAAAAAAATACACTGAGCTTCTAATAATGTAGTAAATGCACAAGATCAAAAAATAAACATTGAAAAGAGAAAAGGGACTAATCGGGTCTAAACAAATCTTCTTCCTAGATGGAATGCGGAGAAATGGACAAGGGCAGACACGTGAAGGTCCTGGGCAGTTGAAGATAACTTTACACAAGGGTCAGAGGGCAAAAAAGTTTTTTGGGATCCCAAAACGTAATGACATCGCAAAAGTTATCCGTCTGTCCGTCTATGCGTACTATAACTCTCGAAGGGAATGAGATATTTTGATGGAACTTGGTGTGCGTATTCTTTGGGTCAACAGTAAAGTCTAGTTCATAGATGTGCCCTGTAGCCCTACATTTAGGGGTGTGTGTGTGGGGGGGCGGGGGTAAACTAAGGTGCAAATGAAATATTGTCAAAGAGATAATGTGATAATCGATTATGGGGTAAGACAACGTGTAGAACATGATGGTGAAAACCATTTTGTCATCAGTCAAGGAGTTCGCCCGGAATCCGGCCAAAACCGGAAAGTTTGTTAAAAGTAAAAGTTTTATTTAAAGTTGATTACATGTTCCATCCAGGGGTAAGAGAACATGATGAACAGGGTGGTGAAAACCATTTTGTCGCCGGGCAAGTAGTTCGCCCGGAATTCGGTCAAAACCGGAAAGTTTGTTATAAGTAAAAGTTTTATTTGAAGTTGATTAGATGTTCGACTTAGGGGTAAGAAGACATGCTGAACACTTATGTGAAAAGTGTTTTCTACCCCGACAACTTGTTCACCCGGAATCAGGCCAAAACCGGAAAATTTGTTAAAAGCAAAAGTTTTATTTGAAGTTGATTAGATGACAGATTTAGGGGTAAGAAGAGACGCTGAATCTGTAACTATTTTGCCTTAATCTGTTTCTATATTTTAATAGTAAAAGTATTCAAGGAGTCGTTATTCATTCATTCATTTATTTGTACTACAAGTCTGGCGAAGACTGGATCTGGCAAAGACAAAACTCAATTGTCTGTGTCGAATATTACATTTTTGGGATCCCATCGAAACTTTTGGTCTTGTTCCGTATCCGAGACAAATGGAACCGTGAACAGCCGAAAGAGTGTTATCGCAGATTTTTTTTTTGAGACTTTGCTATGATCATGCCAAGCCATTTTACGGTAGGGGAATTGGGGAGTTTTTCATTTTTAAATGAAATAGCGGAATCTTGTGGGCTGTTGAATTTAAGATATTGACATTTAGAAATGTTAACAGAAAAGCCAATTTGAGAAAGACTCTGACAAATCGTTTTTATGTTAGATTCTAACCCACTTTTACTTCGACTTATTAATAGAATACCGTCTGCATAAGCTATGTAATTAATACTTGGTCTCTAAGGAAAAATGCTGGCAATAAACCTGAGAGGGATTCATAAATTGAATGCAAAAACTGAATGTTGAGTAGAGCTCAACCACTAAGTTGAGCTCTTAGTAGAGAGCTCTTGTTTCGTTCTTTCCCAGCGAACGAAACAAAAACGTTGATTTTCGGGGGTTTTCTTCTTCTACTAATTATCCCTCAAAATCTCGTTTTTGTTTCTTTATGAACGGTCAGCTTAGAAAACTAAATTAAACAAGAGCTGGAAGCTCATATGGCAGTTGCGAGGCTGGGTCAGAGGATGAAAGTAGGAATTCTTCAGTTCGTGGGTTTGTTGTGATTATTTGTAAGCAAAACCTTTGAGATAAGGGGTCCTTGGAAATCACAAGAACGTATCGTTTGGTAATGCATTGGGCTGTGATGATACGCACTTTAGTCGTCCTAGCTTATCTGGAAGTACCCTAACTCGCAAACACCGGACTAACCGACCGACCGACCGACCGGCCGGCCGGCAGGCCGGAAGCCAAGTGCCATAAAGACACAACGATTCTACATGAAAATATGACTTTCTCTTGGTCGTTCTTCTTGGAGCTATCTGAGAGCGCCTAGGCACGTACGCCTGAATCGGTCCAGTAGATCGCCGATGGCGAACAACTGTAGGCCTACAGTTGGAATCTCCGCAGTCAGGTAGTCAATGTGTTACCTCAGGATATGCAGCGAAGAGGAACTCGCCTTCAGCGGTATTAGTCTACCCCTCAGGATTATTTTTATTGCGATAGGTCACCATCCAAAACGTCCGGTGTCCGAGTCCTGCTCCAAAAGTGACGAGACCGAGACGTGTCCGAGTCCAGAAAAAGGCGCTTCGATACATTCACGAGACGAGTCCAAACTCCGAGACCATTAGCTCAGCTCTGCCATTGGCGGTGACGAGTCGGCAACTCTTCTCTCTATTTTGCTTCCGGTGTGTCCATTTGTGTCTAATGCGTGAAGGCTTACTTAATCAAAATTGTCCGGTGCAGTGGGAGGTGGAGCGAGGAAAGGAAGAGAACCATCGTCCTACAAAATCGCTGGAGGTGCCGGGTAGCTTTACAGTGCTTCCGGCATTTCTATTTGTTCTTCTAGCCTGCCAGCCCTTTTTATTGTAAAGGATTGCTCACTAAATACTTTCCGATGCAATGGGAGCTTGGACAAGGCCACCGGAGGTATAGAGTGAAACTAGCTCTCCGCCATAGAAAAAATGACGAGTTCTTCGTATCGACGAAGGATCGCCGTGATCCTAGCCAGGAACCAGAATCGTCACCACAACAAACTTTGTTGATCGTCTGACGTAGGCTTTGAGTCAGTTTTGAGGATTTGTTTGCGTGACGTTTCTGGTTCTTCCATAGGGTCCCTGAGGTCTTTGGGGCTTACTAATGTAGAGTATCCTTCCGCCTTATAGTGCTTCTGGTGTGTCCACGCTTGCCTCTCGCTTGCCTTCCTTGCCGCTCGGTACACCAAGTCAACTCTCATCCCATCGAGCTGCATTTCTTGGTGACCATCCCAAAGTACATCATAGAAACCGGTACTTGTTTATGTGGGTGTTTATACTTCTTTTGCTATGACCTTGCTTCGGGCTCCCACGAACGTAATTATGTTTTACTATTTTTCCTTTACAACGCTGGTGAAGGATCTCCTGGCAACTGTAGAAAGTACATTCTGTAGTATTTTAGGATCCCATGTGTAAATGACGGATACCTATGACATCATAAATATTCCTGTCCTTTTGTCTGTGGTCATGATACATTTCTAAGAGATTTGGATATTTTTGGGATCCCAAAACGTAAGTGGAGGGATACCTATGACATCGCAAAAGTTGTCCGTCTGTCCGTCCGTCCGTCCGTCCGTCCGTCCGTCCGTCTGTCCGTCCGTCTGTAAGCACGATAACTCTCGAAGGGAATGAGATATTTTGATGAAACTTGGTGTGAGGGTTCGTTGGGTCGTCGGACCAGTCAAGTTCGTAGATGGGCATTGTAGCTCTACATTTAGGGGTGGGGGAGGGGATTCAAATTAAGGGACAAACACAATATTTTGAAACAGCTAATGTGATAGTCGATTATGGGGTAAGAAGACATGCTGAACACGATGGTGAAAACCATTTTGTTATCGGACAAGTATTTCGCCCGGAATCCGGCCAAAACCGGAAAGTTTGTTGAAAGTAAAAGTTTTATTTGAAGTTGATTAGATGTTCGATTTAGGGGTAGGAGGACATGCTGAAGACGATGGTGAAAATTATTTTCTCGACGGACAAGTATTTCGCCCGGAATCCGGCCCAAACCGGAAAGTTTGTTGAAAGTAAAACTTTTATTTGAAATTGATTAGATGTTCGATTTAGGGGTAGGAAGACATGCTGAAGACGATGCTGAAAACTATTTTCTCGATGGACAAGTATTTCGCCCGGAATCTGGCCCAAACCGGAAAGTTTGTTGAAAGTAAAAATTTTATTTGAAGTTGATTAAATGTTCGATTTAGAGGTAGGGAGACATGCTGAAGACGATGGTGAAAACTATTTTCTCGACGGACAAGTATTTCGACCGGAATCCGGCCCAAACCGGAAAGTTTGTCAAAATTAAAAGTTTTATTTGGAGTTGATTAGATGTTCGATTTAGGGCAAGAAGACATGCTGAACACTTATGTGAAAACAAGTTTCTACCCGGACATGTAGTTCGTCCGGAATCCGGCCAAAACCGGAAAACTGTTGGAAGTCAAAGTTTTATTTCTAGTTGATTAGATAAGCGATTTAGGGGTAAGAAGAGATGCTGAGTCCCTGTGTGACAATCGTATTTTACCCGGACATATAGTTCGACCGGAATTCCGGCTGGAATCGGAAAATTTGTTATAAGCTAAATTTCTATTTGAAGTTGATTAGATGTTCATTACTGGGGAAAGAAGATACCCTGATTTCGTCTTTGAGCTTTCTTTTTTCGCCGGACAAGTAGTTCTGGAGTTCGGCCGGAACCGGGAAATTGGCAGAAGTGGCAGGAAGTTTTCGTCAAAACAGATATGACTTATAGGGGTAAACACACATGCTGAATCCAAATCTGAACTTGGTTTTCTCAGGTGATTAGCTATTTGGCCTTAATCTGTTTCTGAATTTTAATTGTAAAAATGTTCAAAGAGTCTGGCGAAGACTGGATCTGGCTAAGACAAGACCCAGTTGTCTGGATCAAATCTTAGATTTTTGGGATCCCATCGACACCTTTGGTCTTGTTTACAAAAGGTGGTGTATAAACTCATCCAATGAAAAGTGAGATTGAATTCGTTGATCTTCTTTGTACCTCGACATCTGGTTAAATTGACTGGTTGATATGAGACAGAGCAAAATAACACTAGGTTTATTTATTTTTTTCCTAGTGCTATTTTGCTCTGGTATGAGGTTAATGGCATGGAGTCAGGAATGCGGTCTGTCATTGCCTCTGGTAGACATTTTTTACAGAAATCCGATCAATTCTGGAAACTTGCTAATAAACCTGATTGCCTATTGTATATTTTGTTTGCTTGGGGTGGATAGTTCAGTGAGATCCGGATAAGACCAGAAACGAGTATAGAACTAAAATATTCCTGATCAAGTTGGTTGAAATGTCTTTTCATGGTGATAGGGAAGCCAGTCTATACTGGACCGTTGTCTGTACTGGATAATAGTGCATAACTTCAATTTTCGAACTGACAGAGGAGTTACGTCAGTTTGCTGTTTATTTGGCATTTGTTCGGGCAGTTTAAATTAAATGGTGTGTTGAACTATTCTTTTTTGAGTTTTTACGAAAATCTTTGTGCCTATCCTCCAAAACCAGAGATCCTGAAATACCAACACTTTGTAACTTTTCAGATTTTAGCTGATACTTAACGAACATTTGTCTGAATGTTAATTTTGTGGTCTAGTTTACATAAAGTCCATCAAGTGAATTAACTTCACCGAGTGTAACCACAAAAGCTGTTTTTATGCTGAAAAAAACGATCTATAGCGGATCATTTCCATATGGTTTATATACACTATAACCCACCGAAATCGGTCATAAACTTTAATTTGTTTGATCATGCCCGCAAAATATTTTTCTTCTTTTGTCATCAGCTAATTTGGCACCTTTTCTGTAACTAAAATGCTGACATTTATGAATTCTTCTTTGGCTACAAATTGTATACGGAAATATAAAAAAGTTGCGAAAAAAACTAGTTGAGAGGGGTCAGCTTGTGACTGCGTTTCCCCGGTCATTTCAGCTATCTGAGCTTTTTTGTGACGTTTTTCGTAACTAAAAAGACGAAAATCAATTTACTGCGCGAGATTAGATATGTTGTCATTTCAGTGATTTCTCAGCCAATTTACATTCTTAATCATTTTTTTTTATACTTTTGCGCTAGTTTCTAAAGTATTTGACGAAAGAAAGCGACGTTTACCACCAGGGGCGTCCCGATACCTTCCTGATAGGGGGGGGGGGGGCAGCTTCAACATTTTCTCGGAATTTGTTTAAGTCTTACCGGAATTTTTTCACGTTTTACCGGAATGTCTCCGTAATGACAATCTCTGCAGAAATTCTAGAATAGGCTTACTGTTGTGTTCTCACTTCTAGTATGTGTTATAAACAGCAGAAATAAGGCTCGTTAAAGTTTTACTGAAAAGGCAGCTTATTTTTGCATTCTGATATTTGAATACTGAACTATTTGGAACACATCTGAGGGATTTGTAGTTTTCGCAATAACGTTCAGAGCGTGGGCTGCTTGCATGGCAAACCAAAATTCATCCAGACGCGGAGAATTTGAATTTAAACAAAGGCCTACCTTTCCAGGGCTGAAGATGCGACATCGGAGAAGTTAAACATGTAGAAAAGTAGGAAAAGGATTTTAAATATTCATTCAGCCCAAGCTGACTGCGAATCCTGTTTGATAGTGCAAAACGGATACATCAGATGATCCCACAAGTTCTTTTTTCAACTTCATTGGCTTTGAGCCAGAAGAGGACCCTTGATAGATAGTCTTCAGCCCAAGCTGACTGTGAATCATAGTTGACGGTGCAAAACAGATAAGTCAGCTACATTTTATTAGAGCTATATTTCGGCCCTTCTTGGCAAGGGTCCTCTTCAGGCTGATGTTGGAAAATGAACTTGTGGTTTTCCAGCTTGAGTGGCTTGAGCCTGAAGAGGACCCTTGCCAAGAAGGGCCGTAATATAGCTCTAATAAAATGTAGCTGACTTATCTGTTTTGCACCGTCAACTATAAGAGGAACCTTGCCAAGAAGGGCCGAAACATAGCTCTAATAAAATTCAGCTGACGTATCCGTTTTGCACTATCAAATAAGAAAATGATTATGGGATATGTCTTGCAATCAATCTGATGTTTTTATTTCATTTTTCGGCAATGGCTTACATTTCTTGTTGTTGAAATTTCAAGCGTAGATGGACACATAGAGGTATCACAAATCCGAAAGAATAAGTTCATTCTATGAAATCGACTATCCCCGGATAACAAAGAACAAAGTAACGCATTTTTATCAGGTTTTCAGGAATATTAATTGAATAAGTGATATGTTACTACACATGTTGGACCTTAGGTCTATTCGGTTAAACTTTAAGATTGTCAGTTAAGACTAAAAAGTCGCCGACCTTCAACCCACCCTACACTTTTATTTTTATCACGTTTTCCTTTGTTCACAACACATCCAATTTCACATTCGTCAACTAGATCCGTTTCAAATGAGATTAGTAACATGCTGGTCAGCCAATGTTGAACGCAAAGTGGGCTTAACCAACACTCATCTTGCTAAAAAGCCTTTGCTGAGGTGACAGGGATTGTATTGGCCAGGAAAGCTATCCATACTTGTGAACACATCTTTCAATTCACGAAAAACTTGGAATATTTTCTTTTTGTCTGTTTTGAGTCTCTCCTGGCAACTCTTAAGATCATGTCTGAACAAGGCTAACTCGTCTTTGAACTCTTCTCGGCTTATCACCGGTGAAGAGTCGAGAAAGCTGTCCAAACTGAAATAGACGGTACCGTGAAACTATTCCTGGAACAGAATTTGTAGTTGGAAATGATGGATTTCAGTAGTTTACCTAATTCTTGAAAGCTAGAGAAACTTAGGAGATTACCGGAATCACACGATGAATGTTCCGGTACTCTCCGGTGTCTGCGAGAATCACTGGTAAGTTGTGTGCCGGGGTCATCCTGGTAAGCTGTGAGTCTATACTTATCCGGTAAGCAGCAAAATTCCGGTAGATTTCCTCAGCCAAAATCTGGTTGATTCCGTGGAGCAAAGTCCGATAGATTCCCCGATCCAGCCTCTAGTAAATTCCCTAAGACTAGTTCCGATAAATTCCTTGAGAAAGACTTCGGTAGATTCCTTGAGAAAGACTTCGGTAGATTCCTTGAGAAAGACTTTGGTAGATTCCCTGAGCAAAATTTCGGTAGATTTCATGTTTAAAATTCCGGTAGATTCCCTGAGCAAAATTCCGGTAGATTCTCTGAGCAAAATTCTGGTAGATTCCCTGAGCAAAATTCCGGTAGATTCCAAAATTCTAGTAGTTTCTGTGGGACAAAATCAGGTAGATCCCCTTATCAAGCCTCCAGTAATTTCCCCTGATACAAGTTCCGGTAGAGATTTCGGTAGATGCCCTAAGCAAAATTCCGGTAGTTGCCTGAGCAAAATTCCGGTATATTCCTGGAGTAAAATTCCGGTAGATTACCTGAGCAAAATTCTGGTAGGTTCCGTGAGCAAAATTCCGGTAGATTCCCTGAGCAAAATGCCGGTAGAATCCCTGAGCAAAATTCCGGTAGAATCCCTGAACAAAATTCCGGTAGCTTCCGTGAACAAAATTCCGGTAGCTTCCGTGAAAAAAATTCCGGTAGATTCTCTGTGCAATATTCCGGTAGATTCCCTGAGCAAAAGTCCGGTAGATTTCAAAATTCTAGTAGATTCCATTGGACGAAGTCTGGTAGATCCCTTGGTCCAGTCTCCAGTAAACTCCCTGAGACAAGTTCTGGTAGATTCATTGATCAAGATTACGGTAGATGCCCTGAGCAAAATTCCGGTAGATTCCCTGAACAAAATTCCGGTAGCTTCCCTGAGAAAAATTCCGGTAGATTCTCTGTGCAATATTCCGGTAGATTCCCTGAGCAAAATTCCGGTAGATTCCGAAATTCTAGTAGATTCCTTTGGGCAAAGTCTGGTAGAGGCCCTGATCCAGCCTCCAGTAAATTCCCTGATAGAAGTTCCGGTAGATTCCTTGAGCAAGATTTTGGTAGATGCCCTGAACAAAATTCCGGTAGGTTCCCTGAGCAATTATCCGGTAGACTCCATAAAAATCATCAAGTTCAGAGGAATTGGACAAGTTTTGACTGTCGCGGCACCGGAATTTTTTCCACGGACCTTCTGGGGGGGGCAGCACCCCCCCTCCCCCTGACACCCTCCCTCGGGACGCCCCTGTTTACCACTGTTAGTAAAGTTAAAATAGAATGGTCTAGGCTGGACAAATTCTATGATCCACTGAGGACCATACCCTCCGTCCAGTTTAAACCACCCCAAATTCAGAATAGACCTAGAGGTCTATATTAGAACTTTGTGAATAGTTCTTTGATGGTTAGTAGGAAAACTTGACTAAAAATACGAGAGGTACACATAACCTGAGCAAATCTTTTGGTATAGTTAAAGTTAAATAAACAATGAACGTAAGACAGTAGTGCGATCTTAAAAAAGCTATCCACTATAGACCGGTCTCCCTACTGTATGCCTGCTTTCTTTTCTCGTTAGATCACTGGGAATCACCGAAAACCATACGTTTGGAAGAGCTATACAGTTCTTGATGAAGTTGTAGGATTTGGGAATGCAGGGTGAGAGAAGAGTGGTCTTCTGATGCTATCCTCTTGTAATTGGCCTTATACCGGCTCAGCGCGCCAAGCAGATTAGTCTCCGTTTGCCCCCTGCATTATGAGTATGCACCACACAGAGCAAGTACAACAGATCCATGAGTTAATGAACAAAAAATCTTTCACTAGTTTGATTGAAGGGTACTGAAAAAATCTCATCGTCAGGGAGGTTCATACTTTTTCTGCTAAAGGAAAACAGTTAAACATATATCCTAAAAATATATATTGTTAAAGCAGAGTTTTAAGCGTTGATGATGGTGATGGTCATTGGGTGGTTATAGGAATAAACCGCATGATGGCTCTGAACTGGAAGGTGGAGGATTAGCCAGAGTCTGCCACTGTGCCGTGTGATGTAGGTCGGGATCAAAATAAGTATCAGTCTGGGATCCCATAGAAACCTTTGGCCTTGTTGCACATGTCTGCGTCAGTGTATTTTTGCTCTGCTTGCACATATCAGCAGTAGTTTGTTTTATCTTGGCTTCTTTGTGATAGTTTGATATAAAGAGTTCAAAAGTTTGCGACAAAGAGACAGATGTGCGCGCGGACTTTGTTGAAGGCCGATTGGGACATTTAGCTTGCGTACATGTTCGTGACAAGGCCAAAGATTCATGTGGAACCTCAAACGGTGCAATCTGCTTGACAAATTATGATATCTATTATCGTTTTCTGTATCTATTCCGCGGCATCCCAAAGATTCGTCATTACTTTTGTCTCTACATCCGATCATATGATAATCGACCTTCGATTCCGATAGGATTGTCAGCCCACGGTTTTGTAAGGTGACCTTGCTCTTACCGAAATATCTGTTTTCAGCGGATTGCGCTCCCCCCCCCCCCCTCCCTCGCGGACGGATGAATGCACAGATTGATGATGTCAAAGGGACCACAGGGTGTATCGTCACTATTGTTGGGAATACCCAAAATGCTATTCGGCTATATCTTGTAGAAGAAAAAAAAAAAAAAAACTGGATAAAACTGTTGCTAATCGAGATTTCGTACATTAGATTACTCGATACTCCCTTTCTTCATGAAAACACGGCCGATTGCTGTACCGAACGTGACATAAAACCTCGAACATGAAAGAAACAGATACAAGCTAAAAATCTGTTTCTTTTTGTCTGATTTTCTTGTTAAGATGTAAGAGAAGATTGAATTCCATAAAAGCTCAAAGGGCAATGCGAACAACAGAACAAAACCATAATCTCATCGTATTGAGCTTGCCCACAATGTTGCTGGAAAGGAACCATGTGTAGCTCAAAGTGCCATATGGACAACAAAACAACAACAAAACAGAACCATAATCTCATCATATTTAAGTGCCTGTTTTCGGCGCCAACCAATGCACTTCGGTTCAGAGTAACCAGTGTTTTCGCGACTTTCGGTTCTGATAAACCGGTGTTTTTGCGTCGACCAGAATTTGGTTCGGCAATCGGTTCCGATCGTCGGTCAGGAAATTTTGGAACGGTTATCGTTACCTTTCACGGTTCTTGGTTCAGATTCAGCTTCACCGTCATCAACTAGAAAATAAAAACAAAGGCGGAACAGCAAATAGAAAAATCTACTAAAATTAAAAAAAGAACTTACATATATTACAAAATATAACTTGAATATTTTATTGATTCTTAATTTTAATTTCTATTTGATTTTAGTTTTTAATTTTAATTTTAATTTTTAAGTTTAATTTTAAGTTTTAGCTTCATTTTTACTTTTTAATTACAATTTTCGGTTTTTAATTTTTAATAATAACAAAAAATAATAGTGATACAAAAAATAAAAGTAAAACTTAAAAATTAAAAACTGTAATTAAAAATGAAAATTAAAACTAAAACGAAAAAAAATAAAATTAAACTTGAAAATTTAAAGTAAATATTCCTTCTGCCCAAGCTGACTGCGAGTCATATTTTCGTAAGTATCGTTTTTCCAACTTGAGTGGCTTTGACCCTGAAGAGGAGCCTTGCCAAGAAGGGCCGAAATATAACTCTGATAAAATTTAGCTGACGTATCCGTTTCGCACTGTCAAACATGATCGCAGTCAGCTTGGGCTGAAGGAATATTTAATTTTAACTTTTAATTTTAATTTTTAATTTTTACTATTTATTTTGTATTATCATTACAGATACAACCTACCCCTTAACACAAAACCCAGTCAGCTGCTGATATAGCTGCAGTTGCAGCTACAAATTCTTTCTCCAACTTTAGTTATCAAATATCTTTCTTCATCACGTCATCGTCTTCGAATTTCGAACATGTTTTCGCGTAATTTCCAATGTTTTAGGAGAACCGATTTTTAGTTACTATGAAAAGTGTTTTCGCGACAATCGGTTATCGGTTTCCGCTGAACACCGGTTGGCGCCGAAACATACCCTAAGCTTGCCCATAATAGTGGTCCTGAGTTACGCCACTAGATGCTACGACGCTCTTGCTAAGTCCTGGTTTGAAGTCGCAACTTGGATGGGTGTGTTCTAAACACTGCAGATGTTAGAGTGCTTCCAGTTTAAAGTACAACTGAAAAGGGCTGGGATAGGACAATCTAGTTACTCATAACTTATTCACTTAAATTGGCTTGAAGACCCGCTGAAAATGCGTTACTTCGTTTATCGATTTTCAAATAGTGGAATTTCCGTGTGATTTGTGGTACCTCTACGCGCTTGTATCTGTTTTCTGTGCCTTACCAGAAAGATTATGATCTTTTATTAAGCAGTCTTCACCAAGCTCATAGCTTGTTCACACGGGGCTGAAACAGCGGCCGATTCTCGATCAGCGGCTGATTTACGCGCGTAAATAGCGGTTGAAAAAATTCCAAAAATCAGCCGCTGATTTTCCAAATAGGCGCTTATTTTCGTCGCGGTCACCGGTCGGGATAAACTAAATCCTTTGGAATGTGACCTTTTATGACTCTAGGGACAGTAAACAGACTGTAATTAGGGGAATTAGTCAAGCTTGGCGAGTTTTAGGTCAATCCAGTTCAGATTCTGTCAGAGCAATGTGAACATAACATGATTTTTACATTGAGCATACAAGGATGATATCGAAAAAAAGGTAGAATAATTTTCTAATTTCAATAGCGTATGTTCTGTTTATGTCTGATACTTTTTCAATGTTTTTCTTAGATAAAACCTGGACAAAACAATAATTTGAATAATTTTCCCATTCAACCTTCACTGAAAAGTGACTGAACAACACTAAATGATTGCATTGTCTTCTTGTATTATTTATATTTACTATTAGTTATATTTGATGTTCAATTTTAAAAACAAAAATATGTAAATTAATTTTATTTGCTTTTTAACTTGAAATCGCCTAAAATCTGTCAATATTCGATTTGTGGCTTTTATCTACTCTAAAGACTACAAATCAACTACATTTGACTTTGACAAACTCACAAGATGTTTTTGTTAATTTTATATATTTTGTTACAAACAAAAAGAATATTCGGAATTAGGTTTTTCTTTTTAATTCTCCCGTCAACCCCAAACAGTGATCTGTCGTCTGAACAGATCAGCCGCTGTTTACGCGCTTATTTCAGTCCCGTCTGAACAAGCTATCACCACTGCCCACCGAAAAGCCGCGTTTCTGTTCAGATGAAATTTCCCGCGTCATAGTAGAATTTACGTTGTGGGGGCAGCGGCAGATATTCTGAACGTCATAACTAAAGCAGATAGTAGAAAAAAAACCTTAGCGGAATCCAAATTATTCGGTGTATTCAGTTAAATGACACACAAATAAGTTGGCTTTTCAGTTAAACTTTAACTCCTTGCCCGTGTTCATCTCGGTGAACCTTGGGTGGATTTGCAGTAAAAATCGATATGGAGTGTGGGGGCAGGGTATTATTGATCCCTTGTTCATATTTGCCTAACACAGTTTCAGTCTGAAGGATCCTTGATTTTTCTTCCTTTATTAAACGTTGTCTGCTGTTCGCCTGATTTCCTCTTTTGTAGAACCTCATTGCCACGGAAGCATGAGAAATCTCTGACAGTGAAATCGCCGATAAGTGTGTACACAGAGAAGAAGATGGATACGACCGTCACTCCGTTTGACGTCACTGACAAACTGATGTGAGTAGCCATTTCTTTGCGGTAATAATCTGTCTACTGGTAGCCCACCCGATGAAAAACTAAAAATAGTAGTATGAAGTTGTGCGAAAAAGTAGCATGCAATACCAACTGATGCTACTACATGCTACTATAGCAAGACTGGATGCTACTGGAGCAAGGCGGGGTGCTACTGAATACTACTGCTTAAGATTAGCCCAGTGTGAGGCACAGTAAATTAAAGTATTATGTACTACTGCATATTAATACATGCAACTTTTTCGTACAACTACCATACAACTACACAGGCTACAAATTTTTCATCGGGCAGTAACCATGCACTTTCGCAGACTGCATGGTTACAATCAGTATACGTGCTTCTGTAGCGAACCCATTAGCATAGGTCATACAATACAATGTAACCTACTTCCGTAATTGCATTCATGAATTCTTAACCCCAGAGACCCAAATTTCATGTGTTACATTGTAAACCCGCTAAAGACAGCTCACTGATCTTTGCACTTGCCACGATTCACTGTTTAACGTGATTATTATGCTCCCGACGAGTGTTCGCGCATCGTTCTATTGGTGAATAAAACCGCTCATCTGAATTTTGCCGAGATTTGCTAGAAGTCAGTGGGCCTGGAAAAAGCTTAAAACAGACAAAGCCGTGCATAATTTGTTAGCCTAGTTCTACAGTATTCAAGTAGCTTGAATATTGAAACAGAAACAGTAAATAGTATGAGGTATGCTTTAAGACTTAGACGGTTATTTATGGTCCTTGATCAGTACAGTATGACAAATAACAAGACCAAAGGTTTCGATGGGATCCCAAAAATTCAGTATCTGATCCAGACAACTGGGTTTTGTCTTAGCCAGATCCAGTCATCGCCAGACTCCTTGAACATTTTTACAATTAAAAACAGATTAAGGCCAAATAGCTAATCACCTGAGAAAACCAAGTTCAAATATGGATTCGGCATGTGTGTTTACCCCTATAAGTCATATCTGTTTTGACGAAAACTTCCTGCCACTTCTGCCAATTTCCCTGTTTCGGCCGAACTCCAGAACTACTTGTCCGGCGAAAAAAGAAAGCTCAAAGACGAAATCAAGGTATCTTCTTTCCCCAATAATGAACATCTAATCAACTTCAAATAAAAATTTAACTTATAACAAATTTTCCGACTCCAGCCGGATTCCGGTCGAACTATATGTCCGGGTAAAATATGATTGTCATACAGGGACTCATCATCTCTTCTTACCCCTATATCGCTTATCTTTTCAAATAGAAATAAAACTTTAACTTCCAACAGTTTTCCGGGTTTGGCCGAATTCCGGGCGAACTACATGTCCGGGTAGAAAATTGTTTTCACATAAGTGTTCAGCATGTTTTCTTGCCCTAAATCGAACATCTAATCAACTCCAAATAAAACTTTTAATTTCGACAAACTTTCCGGTTCGGTCCGGATTCCGGACGAAATACTTGTCCGTCGAGAAAATAGCTTTCACCATCGTCTTCAGCATGTCTTTCCACCTCTAAATCGAACATCTAATCAACTTCAATTAAAACTTTTACTTTCAACAAACTTTCCGGTTCGGGCCGGATTCCGGGCGAAATACTTGTCCGTCGAGAAAATAGTTTTAGCTGCGTCTTCAGCATGTCTTCCTACCCCTAAATCGAACATCTAATCAACTTCAAATAAAACTTTTACTTTCAACAAACTTTCCGTTTTTGGCCGGATTCCGGGCGAACTACTTGTCCGATGACAAAATGGCTTTCACCATCGTGTTCAGCACGTCTTCTTACCCCATAATCACATTAGCTGTTTCAAAATATTTTGTTTGCCCCTTAATTTGAACCCCCTCCCCTACCCCTAAATGTAGGGCTACAAAGCCCATCTACGAACTCTTATGGTCCGACGACCCAACGAATCCTCATACCAAGTTTCATCAAAATATCTCATTCCCTTCGAGAGTTATCGTGCTTACAGACGGACGGACGGACGGACAGACGGACAGCTTTTGCGATGTCATAGGTATCCCTCCACTTACGTTTTGGGATCCCAAAAACACACTGCCACCGAAAACCATCCTCGTTCGTCAGGGGGTGGAGCATTCATATGTTAAATAATACACAATAAAAGAAAAACGTGTACTAAGTACACGAATAAGCACACAAATAAACTGTTTCACAGGTTACATTAGCTATTACATAAACTAAGCTAAATTTTCTTTTCTAAGATATCCCTTTTTAGAAAAACATATTTATCCCGTTCTGAAACTGTACACATACGTTCACTTTCCTTTCGTCATAGATGCTAAAATTGTGGAATCAGAAAATCCATTTAGTAAATGAATTTACAGTTCCCGGACCTATCGCCGCAGTGGAAGATCTCCGTTCATGTTTGGGTATTATTGTTTTTGTTCATGTACTTAGGGTTTTTCTCTTTTCTTTTTCTATTTCCTTCATCGTACTCAACTAGTTATCGTGTAGTGCAGTGGGTAACTAAAATTCATTAATTCATTCAAACATACCTATACTAACCGATCAAAATATTATTGTAGCTGAGGAAGAATTAAAAAGTTCTTAGCCATGTTTTTGAACCTTCTGAGCCAACCTTACATACTGGGGGAGGAAGACACAACAGAATAAACTGGGACGGCAAACTGTATAAAATTTATTACTGTAGAAAAATCAGATGAAGCTAAGACAAGAAAATCACCGGTCAGTAAAAATAAATAAACCGATAACATTAGAAAAAGTGGGCATGTTGTTGGAAAGCGATTCCGAGGAGCTTAAGAGTTTCTTAAAGTTCGTGGACAAATCATGAACTTCCTACTCCTAGTATAATCTTCAGCTGCTGCTTCACTTAAAAGCACCGTCTGTTTTGGATGTGCGAGACAAGATCTCAGGTATCAACATTCGTGGCCTCAATAGCAACCCATTTCGATAAAGACAGAATACAAAAAGAAAGAAAAAAGGAGATTCTCTTCCTGGGAGGATAAGATTTGGCGGAAGTACCAAAGTGTGAAAAGTAATGTGAAAAGAAGGTGGACTATAGGCGGACTGCTGATGGCGCTGGTTGTTGAGGAGGACGATAATGTAATAGTGAGCAACTGTCATGCGTCAGTTAGCTTCAGATGTTGTTGACGGTGTTTCTACTTTTTTTTTTTTTTTACTGCCTCGTATTTCGCCTTGGTGATGGTAATTTACGGACTTTAGCGAACGTTTGACGAGCTTGTTTTCTAATTGTCGGATACATACATAAAAGACACACAGTGTTTAATGTGTTTAAGGTCTACTATTTAAAGAACGTAAAATTGTTTAATTATTTTGCTCTGTTTTAGTGTTTTAATTCGTGTCTTTTACTTTAATTTTGTATTATTCCGCTGTTACAAAAAATTGGGTGATACAAAATAAGCGGCAAAACTGCTTGCCATCGAACCTTACAACGTGGAACAGACAAAAGCACTTTGGAAAGGACTAAGGATATTTTGGGACTGTGGATGTGGATAATAATTTATTCATGAGATCCGTGATCTGAAAGGATGGTGCTAAGTGATTCTATTGAAAATGTCTACCTCTTCCAGCTGGTCTACCATGTTTGCTTCCTAAGAACCTTTAGCCTTTGTAATAAAG
The DNA here is from genome assembly GCA_023053575.1 of Branchinecta lynchi. NCBI lineage: Eukaryota > Metazoa > Arthropoda > Branchiopoda > Anostraca > Branchinectidae > Branchinecta > Branchinecta lynchi. The sequence continues at coordinate 10,143,012 of JAKZAP010000006.1, read as the reverse complement.
GGCGAGTGTTCTCAGTTAGAGGTCTAGTTTGTTTTATTGACGACGATGATGGTACATTTAGTTCTCATTTACATGACGAAACAGTCTTGAACGGAGGACAAGAGAAAGAATAAAGAAGAAAAAAAGGGGAATCATGTTTGATGGCGCGTAACGGAGAAGTCGGCTATGATTTGGTACACCGATATTTTGGCCGTTGTTTCCAGGGGTCCTCTTCAAGCTGTAACTAAAAGAAAGTTGTTTTGCAGAAAAGTGAGTTCAGGTTTATATCTTTTAGTTCCAGCCTGAAGAGATCTCTTGCCAAGATTGGCAGACTTGCCGCTAGATTAAATCGCAGCCTACATATCCGTTTTGGTCATTAAATTTGGCGAACAATAAAATATACAGATAGGTACTAGCTCTATAACAAATAAACTACAACACAGTAGCACCGAGGACAAATAAGCACAAGAACCTCCGTCCCCCTATCTCTGTAATACGACTATGCTGAGTCGAATAGATTCTCGTTTCTGTATCGCAGTAGAGCCCTGGAGAAGAAATTTCGAGAGCAACAGCCGATTGGTTGTCTACCGTTGTGACATCACATGTGACTCGCTGCAGAGCGGGATCATGAGCCCCTGCTACGTTTGTTCCTCTGATATGGGCAGCGGCGAAGAGAGAAGTAGACGGGCATCAACTGAAAGCTCAGCAATGACCGCTAGACTTGCTCAGTTGTCGGGTAGGTGCATGGGACCAAAGACGGAGGCTCTATTGGCTTAACTATTCTTGGTAGCGCGGATTCAACCACCAACGATAGATCGGGTAAAAAGTCCTCTGATCAGAAATTAGTCAAATCGGTAAACAGAAATTAAATTGAATAAAATAATCACCTTGGTGAAGAAGCCTGCCAACTTTTGTGTCTGTTTTGGACTACAATTTGGTTGTCACCATAGTTACCGTACCTTTTCAAAGGCTTGAAACGACCGGTTTGAATATTACGGAAGGACGACAAAAGAACTAATTTAAGAGACTCAAAGGACCGAGACAGTAATTTGTGTCCCGCCTTGTCCCGCTTTTATCCGTGATCGAAAATATCTTGAAGGGTTTTCACGGCTGCACTTAAAAAGTTGGTTGAAGGGCGTAACAGGCAAATTCCCAAACAAGAACTGAAACTGTTCTGTTATTTTCCTTTCTCACTAACAAGCACCTGTTTTCGATTTTCCTTTCAAAGTTGTTTTCCTAGCCAAATCATTGTCCCATGGAGACTCTTTTCACAATTAAGCCCCGCCTCTTCATGTCGTTTGTGATTGGTCAAGTCGAGAATACAGACTGCAAAAGTCCATTCAAAGACATCGTTTGTTGGCGATTTTACTTTGTCTGTATCATGAAGCTTACAAATATTCAAAGTTCTGGATCCCATCGAAACCTTTGATGTAGTTAACTTTTGATTCATTGAGCGTAAAGCAGATCTCATAGACTGTAAATTGTATATTTATTACATACATTTAGTGATGACTGAACGAATAGTCGGCTTGTCCGCTTCCCGTCTTAGAAATAAATTGAACTGAATTAATTGACCCCATAACTCAGACCAAGTTTTTAGATATATAAAGCCGAATGCAGTGTTTTTCAAGTGCCAGTTCATCAGATCAGTTCAGTCAGTGAACTTCGGTCAGTTTGTATCATACTGCACAATGAACCACCGAACCTGCTGTATGTCCTTAAATGACATAATGTAGCCTGTGGATATATCTTTATACAGAAAGCCTCAACGGGTCGACACAAAATCCAAAACTAAACAAACAAGACCAAAGGTTCCGAGGGTATCCCAAAGGGGAATATTTACTATACTTCTTCAGCATGACAATCGGGTCTCGTAGATCTCCGGTTTTTGCCAGATCCTGCAAACGTATCAAAGCTCTAATTGACTTCAGCATAACTTTCACTTCTATGGAATTTCCGGTTTTGCCGGATTCAGGACATCCACTGAAAAAGTAAAGTTTAGATATGTCGACTTCGACTTAATATAATTAACAAATATAATAATAAATCGACTTAAAAAAAACTTTTACAATTTCTGGTTTTGGCCGGAGTCTGGGCGAAGTACTCGTCCGGCAAGAAAATATGGTTTAAAAATGGCTTCAGCATGTTCCCTTACCCCTATGTCGAATCTCTGATCGTTCTCAAAAATATATTTTACCCGTACCAAATGTCCGGTTTTTGGCCGAATTCCGGACGAACTACTTGTCCTAGAAGAAAATGAAGTTCAGAAATGAATGGCGCCTGTCTATTGATCGTCTGTTCAATAAGCTTCGGAAAATATCACCCCTTAATTTGAAAATTTTGAAACTAAATATTTCAGATACTTCGATAGTTATCGTGGTAACAGACACGATATCAACTGACGGACGGACCGAGAAATTTAACGAAGTACTAAGTACCCCATAGCTTGAATTTTGTGATCCCAAAAATTACATTAAATGATTTAGTTGATGCAGCAAAAAACAGCCAGTCGAAATGTTTGATTATTAGAACACTACCGTAGGCTACCTTAGATCTGCAAAATCCACATCTCTCCGAAATAACACACCTCTACTGTACTTCTAGGGGCAGGGGATCATTGATTTCATCGACCAGACTAGAAACCACGGCCTAAAGATCTATCACAGACAATGGGTCTGCTTAATTATCTTCAAGATGCCGTTTGCAGTTGTAGGTAGAAGCGATTAATATCGTAGAAAAGAGGTGGAGAATCGGAGAGTTTAAATGCGAGGAGTTGGAATTCTAAAATGAAGAATATAGGTCTTTCACAAAATAATGATTCTAAGTCTAGCCCACTTGAGGGTTCGGGTTCGGCTCATTCTGGTTTTTCCTCCATATCCTCTGTTCGTGTTGGTTTTGTCAGCAAAACCAGCCACGCTTATGTCAATTGCAGCTTTCGGCCCAAGTACCAAATAGCGATCGTAATGTCTCTCGGTCGGTTCATCTTTTCTAGTCGCGCACCGAAACTTGGCACTAAAGAAAACCGTCTGCTTTAGGAAACCTTCGTTTCTAGGACCTGATCATCCGTGCATTGGGGGGGGGGGGAGTAAGGGGGATTCGTTATGATGTGACACGCCTAAGATGCGAACGGGTGATCCGATTCGAGTGAAACTTGATGGATGGTAGGAGCAGATGCCCAAGAAGTGACATTATGTGTCTGCACCATATCCGGCCACGGTTGGGGGAGTTAAAGGTCCCGGTATTTGTGTGATGCGCTAAGGGACCAAGCAGACGGAGGTTGGGATGGAACTTGGATGGTACAAAGGTTGCATGCGCCATTTCAGGGTCCGGACGGGATTGCGACCACGGTGAGCAGAGTTGGAGGGTGTACCGGACATCATTCAGAAATGCACCGAGTCGAATGAAACTTGATGAGTTGATGCGCCGTAGGAATCCCATTTTGGGTCCGGGCTGTATCCGACCTCGGTGGGCGTTGCAGGGTGGACGGTCGGCCTCGTATCCCTCAGGCTGCCGCGTAATACACTTTTGAGGGAATCCTGTCTTCGGGTATGAGCAGAACATGATTGACTCATCTTCGTTTCTTCATGATCGGTTACTATGGGCTGATTGTTTTTTTGCCGAATTTCCTCGCTGGTAACTTTCTGTTGTCAGCTTATTTTCAAAATCCTTCGAAGACAGATATTATGATTCCAAGAATGCGTTTCTAAAGTTGTTGGCGAGGTTGTTAGTCGAGCTGCTCCATTTTCTATTATAGCCTTATGTTTCTTCATATAAGGCGATAATTAGGCTAGTTGATTATCTTAAAAGGAACTTTGTGAATGGGCACTTGTTAGGCTTGACGAAGTCTTGTCGGACTATGTGTGCACTTGGCGTAATGTGTGGTGTCAGTGAGAAGTCCAAAAATAGATACTGCTCCAGACTCTTTCTTGGTGCCCAAGTGAACCACGCTTTGCTTCCGGTGAAAGCCATCCCGTTTTGTAAATTTGAATCCTTTGCTGACTGCCCAAACCAGACGTCATAACGCGCGACCTTTCGGAAGAATTAAGGGCGATTCTGGGGGTCTGGAAAGCTCCGCGAGCTTATGCGCCAGCTGTTCTTGCGACTTCGGCTAAAAGTCGCTTCGCTTTCCAAAGCTGTTCTGACGCTCCGCGAGTTTCCGCCAGCACTTGGAAAGCGAATCCACTTCCTGAGTGGAAAGTGATTTAGGCAAGTCAGCGACAAGTTGTAAAGGTGCAACTGAGGTTCAGCGACTTTGTGCTTGTTTTTTCGCTCGGCGGATTCTCGCTTTGCTTTACGGAAAGCGAATCCAAGAGATGGCCAGAATCGTCCTTTAGTATTGGCTTGTACTGACAGCTTCTGAGACGTACTACTGTATCTGTATCCGTTGCTCTGAAGCCTGCCTGTTCCAGCTTAGATGGCTCTGAAGTCGTTTGTCATGTTTGCTTGCACATGTACCAGACTGGTCAGGTGTAAAGTCCAGTTTGCGGAAGTTCTAGTTATCACAGAAGGCCGTGGAAAACATTCCTTCTGTCATTGCGGGAGAGACGGCTTAGGAAAGGTTACCCTAAACATCGAAATCCTACCAAGGATTTAAGCTCACCAGAATCATGCCCAGATTCTAGTTAAATCAGTTGTGGAGGGAAGGATTTATTTTATCCCTTGCCAGCGGCGCATCTGTCAAGACACCGTCTTTTTGGGATCCCAAAACGTAAGTCACGGGATTTCGTAAAAGTTGTCCGTCTGTCGGCCCGTCTGTCCGTCTGTTAGCACGATAACTCTTGAAGGGTTGAGATATTTTGTTCAAGCTTGGTATGACGACTCTTTGGGTCAAAGTACAGGTAAAGTTCGAAGATGGACTCTGTAGCCCTAAATTTGGGGGTGGGGGAGGGGTTTCAAGTTAAGGGGTGAAAAATATATTTTTAAAAGGTAACGATATAGTTCGATTTACGGGTAAGATGACATGCTGAATCCGAATATGAAAATTATTTTCTCGCCGGACAAGTAGTTCACCCGGAATCCGGCAAAAACTGGAAAATTTGTGAAAAGTAAAAGTTTAATTTGAAGTTTATGAGAGGCTCGATTTAGGGTTAAGTAGAAATGCTGAACCCGAATATGAAATTTTTTGTCTTGCCTGATAAGGGGTTCACCCGGAATCCGGAAGAAACGATTTTTTTTTGAAAAGTTAAAGTTTAATCTGAAGTTGATTAGAGGTAACGAGACAAGCTGAGTACGAATATGACAATTGTTTCTTTTTTCCAGACAAGTAGTTGGCCCGGAATCCGTCCACTGCCGGAAATTTAGCATGAAGTTGTAAAACCCAATGATATAGTCGATATAGGGTGAGGAGACGATTAGAGATGCGCTAGCGGGATAAGGAGACATGCTGAATCCAGTTTCGAACTTTATTTCATCAACGGATAACCTGGTAAAATTTTCGAAAACCCTGAAATTTGGATCAAAAGGTTTCGCATCTCAATGTCGCCAGCTCTTTTGTTCTGCATGAAGTTCGCCGAGAGTAGTCTACTGCTAAAAGGAGGAATTTGGTCAAGTGGTCAAGTTGGCCTGAAGTCGATTAGAGATGAGATGTGGAGGACCTGCATGCTGAGTCCGTATCTGAACTTGGTTATAGCAAAATGCTAAAGGGGTTTGGTGAAGACCGGAAATCTACAAGATTCGCTTGTTTGGATCAAGTATCACTCCAATAAATATTCAATATTTGGGATCCCATCGAAACCTTTGGTCTTTTTCTACATAGTTGTCGGCCCACTGTCTCTTCCTTTTATGTATTCAGGCGGCACTAAATATTTAAATAAATGAGATCCTGAATCTTGAGTTGGCTTACATCCCACTTAACATTGCGGCTGACATTCCACTATAATCGAAATGTGGAATTTTCTTTTAGGATGACTTTGAAAGGCGCAATCTCGGCAATTGCCGTTTCTGCAGAGCAACCGTATATCAGATACCACGGTAACTGCAAAAATGACTAATTGCAAATCTAGTTACCCGTGGTATTAGATACCATGATATTTGCAAAAACACAACTATTGATGTGGATGTTTGTAATCCGTGACATTGATGGTTTTTCTCCATTCCGCGATCGTTCCGGTTGTTATGTCAGTTATGTTGTCGGCTCAGATTGGAGCTGCTCACATTCCTCCATACTTGCTGGGAAGGCTGTTCTTATCAGTCTGTCGAGGCAAGGGCTGAACGGAATTCTGATGTTGGCTATTTGATTAGCCCTAGAATACAAGAAGCGAAATAAAAACTAAACGCTTGCGCGGAAGCGTGCCTCTGCTTCCTGTTTGTAGCCAAAGTTTTGGGATCCTAATACGTAGTGACGGGATATTTGTGACTTCCTAAAGTTTGTCCGTCCGGCGTTTAGCAGGATAAATCTCGATGGGGCTGGGATAGTTTGTTCTAACTTGGTGCGAGGATGTTTGGTTAGTTGTTAAGGTCAAGTTCAGAGACAGGCCCCGTAGCGCTATGTTTGGTGCTGGGAGAAGAGGGTTTAGATTGAGGCTTGAGGCGTATTTTTTTCTTCTTCAAGATAACGGGTAAGTTGGTGTAGAGGCAAAAAGAAATGAAGACTCCATGTCTGAAGTTTATTTTTATTGCCGGACAGATAGTTCGCCTTGAATCTGGCCAAAGCCGGAAATTTATGAGAAGTAAACAACATGTTCGATCAGAACAGGCCTAGCTGGGTATTCAGGTCATAAGGTAGACGGGAAATAATATCAAAGACAGAAAAGAAATACCTAACGGATCTGGTTACGGGCTTGCTTGGGGACAGATAACATAATGTTTCGCAAATTGGATGGCAGGCCATTAAGCCTCTACATGTTCGAGGTCTGGCGAAAACCGGAAACCTGCAAGACCAGACTATCTGAATGAAGAAGTCTATAAACTTCTTTCCGGAAGTCCCTAAAATCCGGACATGTGTTTGTTTTGTTTCAATTATTACAGTTCTAGAAGTGCCTATCCCTGTGTTTGTGTGTGCGGGGGTGGGGGGGTACCGTGCTTGTAAGATAGAAAACGAGAATTAATGAGCATGGCTACCGAGGAAAAACAGCGTTTCATATTTTTCCTGGGGAACACTCTCAATAGCAAGGTATGATTGACCGAAAAAGAGAGTATTGTCTGAAACAATGCTTATCGCCGTCCACCCAAGGATCTATTTCTTCTTAGTCCAGTTGTCTGCCTTTTGTTCTTCAGTATCGCAGAGGCTTGGAGAGATGAAACCAAAGCAAACAAAAGAAAGTGGCTCCGCTTTCTTATGTTGCCATGGTGACATGCCGGCCGATTAAACGCTCTGAATAAGCTTAGAAGCCTCCAGCGATGTTTAAAAGACATCCTGCGAGGATTTGCGAGAAGTTACGAACTAAAATTTTGAGTATATGTATGAGATTAAAACCTAGTTCCCACAGGGGATGGCTCTTACATCGCCTTGTAGTTTTGCTTCTCCAGCCAGAACTTAAAGCATTGTCGACCGACAAAAAAATTGACGCCTCTTAATTTTTTGGATGGCACTTGCCCTTCGGCAAAGTGCCATATATCGATCGCAATTTCGGTCCGTCAGTCGATCTGTCGGTCGGTCGGTCTGTCCCGGTTTTGCTATTCGGGCACTTCCAGATAAGCTAGGACAATGAAACTTGGCAGGCTATCGGGACCGGACCAGACTAAATTATAAGTAGTCGACTTCCCGATCCGACCATCGGGGGGGGGGGGGGGGGGATCCAAAAGAATTCGGAAAAAAGATGTATTTTGTATTTACGAACGGGTGATCGGATCTTAATCTAACTTGATAGATGGATGGACCTCCTCAAACCGGAAATCTTGGAAAACGCTTAGAGTGGAAAGATTGTGATGAAACTTAGTGGAAAGAACAAGCACAAGTCCTAGATACGTGATTGACGTAACCAGACCGAATCCGCTCACTTTGGGGGGGGGGGAGTCCGAATTTCTAGTGATCCCACAAGTTCAGTGCTTCCTGATGTGCTAGGACGATGAAAATTGGCAGGCATGTCAGGGACTTGAACAGATTGACTTGAGAATACTCGTTTCCCCGGTCGGACGATCGGGGGGCTGGAGGGAGGGGAGATCCTGAAAAATTATTGGATCTCAATGAAACTTGATATGTAGACCTCGTGTCTCAGACATCCCAGTTTAAATTCAGACCGGATCCAGTGACATTTGGGGGAGTCAGAGGGGGGAACCGGGCATCTTGGGAAACGCTTAGAGTGGAGAGATCGGGATGAAACTTGGTGGAAATAACAGGCACAAGCCCTAGATACGTGATTGACATAAACGGACAAGATTCGTCAACTCTGTTGGGGGGTCCAAATTTCTAGTGATCCCGCGAGTTCGGTACTTCCCGATGTGCTAGGACGACGAAACTTGGTAGGCGTGTAAGGGACCCGAACAGGTTGACTTGAGAATAGTCGTTTCGCCGATCCGAGCATCTGGGGAATGGGGGGGGGGGGTGGACGTAGGGGGAATCCGGAAAGGGAAGTATTTCTAACTTGCGAACGGTTGATCGGATCTTAATGAAACTTGACATATAGAAAGACCTCATGTCTCAGACGCCCCATTTTGAAATCCGGACCGGATCCGGTGATATTGGAGGTAGTCGGAGGGGGAACCGGAAATCTTGGGAAAGGCTTAGAGTGGAGGGTTCGGGATGAAACTTGGTGGGAAGAACAAGCACAAGTCTTATATACGTGAATGACATAACCGGAACCATCCGTTCACGGTGGAGGAGTGGGGGGGGGGGTCTGGGTTTTGAGTGGTCCCACGAGTTCGTTACTTTCTGATGTGCTAGGACACCACATACAACAGATTGACTTGAGAATGTATTTTCCCCGATCCGACCATCGTGGGGGAATGTAGGGATGGGGATTCCGGAATCTAGTGGCAAGCTCAACTATTGAACGGGTTATCGGATTTAAATTAAACTTGATATTTAGAAAGACCTCGTGCCTCATGTGTATTTTAAATCCGGACCGGATCCGGTGACATCGGGAGGAGTTGGAGGGGGGAACCAGAAATCTTTGGAAACGCTTAGAGTGTAGGGATTTGGATGAAACTTGGTGGGAAGAACAAGCGCAAGTTCTAGATACGTCATTGACATAATAGTTCTGGATTCGAGAAATATGGGGTGTTTGGGGGGGGGAGGGGTCCGGATTTCTAGTGATGGTGCGAGTTGGGTACTTCCTAATGTGCTAGGACGATAAAACTCAGATGTCCTATCAGGGACCCGAACAGACTGACTTGGGAAAAGTCGTTTCCCCAATCCGACCGTCATGGGGGTTGTGAAAAGTTTTTGGAGTGTGGAGTGTGAAAGTAAAATGTTTACCACATTTTATATACAAACAGCTTTAGAACCAAGACATTTCACATCTCCAATAACCAAATAAGTATTGAAATAAGCTAGTATGTAATCCCACTTTAAATGTAAACAAACCGCAAGTAGAACTTTAAAGATCTTGCACGAACAGCTTGAGTTCCAGCATATTCTATTACTAATGGTCTGACAGCCAGTCCAACCCTTTAGCCTCTTTTCGATTGGCAAGGTAATAACAAGGGCAATAAACCAAATCGTAGCAGCCCCTTTGTCACAATTAATTAAGAACGACATATCATCGATCATATGACAGAAGATTCCACTTTCCAACTGTTGATTAAAGAAGTACGTTGCGTCGGCTTATTTGTTGCTGTTACACCAAAATCCTCATCCATAGATATAACTCCCCAAATATAAAAAAGTTGAACTTGAGACCTGTCTCAGACGAACTTAACTCATCGGAAATCTGGGCCCAGCTGCCCATGAACGGGATGGAGGGGGGGGGGGTCGGAACCCATCAAAATACGTATTTACTCCTCTTTTTTCTCAAGTATACCAGCTTAGAATTGGATTACAGTCACGGGTCAAAAATTCCAAGAGCAATTTGGGCCCACAATTTCATTGTCTTATCTCAAGTCATTGTCAAGTTAAAAACATTAAAAACTGGGCAATATGGGCCCAATTTCCCCTGAACCAAGTGAGGGTGGAGTTTGGGATTCACAAAAAGTAAAAAGAGACCCCAATGCTCACAAACCTACCAAGTTTCAACTTGATATCTGTTGATTCCTGTCACGGGTAACGAACTTTACTCCTGGGCAATCTAGGCCCAGTTGCCCATGGTCGGGGTGGGTGGGGGAAGTGCAACTTTAAAAGCAATTTCCCAGTCCTAGGATCTACATGTACAAGGAATTTAATTGTCCTATGTCCAGTTCTGGTCAAGTTATGAACATTGTTCACTGGCCAATCTGGGCCCATTTGCCCCTGAACCGGATTCGGGTGGGGGGTGGGATCCCAAAAAGCACAACTATACCCCAATACCCACTAGTGTACCAAGTTTCAACTTGACACTTGCACTGATTCACGAGTTATGAGCTCCACGAAATATGGTGAAACCGGAAACCGAAAACCGAAAGCTGCTACAGTAGTGGACTGTTCCAAGGAACACTCCACTAAAAACCAAACGGGTGGACAAAATAGGATGCAAGTTGGACATTGCCGAGTTTATGCGGCCTTGATTTATTATTTGGCGTCCGGACAGGATCCGGCCAAGACGGGGGGGGGGGAGGAGGAGCGGGACTCAGATATTTGCAGATAGACTCTGCTCCAATTCTAGTCAAACTTGATGGACGGGAAGAGGATAAGTCAGAGATGCGACGTTTATCCGACCACGGTGGGGGGGGGGGGGATTTACCGGAAGTTCCACCAAAAATGCTCATATTCGAGTGAAAGATCAAGAGAAAATGCTTCAGATGATCCAGGTAGGAGTCCAGACCAGATTCGGCCGCGGTATATGAGGAGTTGGAAGGGGGGTACCGGGAATCTTGGGCACATCTAGGGACATAGCGAGTGGATTTCTTGGGTTGAAACTTGGAAGGTTGGCGATGGCTTGGAGATTATGTCGGAAATTTTGAGACTTGAGTGAAACTAGATATCCTAATTCTAGGCCCGAACCGCATTTTTGGATGGAGGGGTGTTTTGTGAAGTTCTCTTCTACTTTCTTGTACCACCTACTTGTAACAAGTGCCGTATGAGCTCGTAGCTCTTGTTTCATTCACTTTATATATGCTACAGTGGCACCCTTTCACACGAGTTGCAATTTGTATGTAACACTCGAAGTAGTACTTTGGAAAACGTTAAATTGCGGTGCTTGTCTATGCCACTGGCATGTCTGGCCCTTTTATTGACCCTATTGCTTTTTTCATTTCAGTAAAATTGCCTTCTCTTACCTTATTGAAATTGCACTCTTGTTCAATTTTTATAAAACTTATGACAGTATAAGAAGAAATAAGGTGCCTGATAAACGAATAAGACTGTTCGTCGAGCATCTGACAAAAAATCTCTGTGCCCTTGTTTCTGACGTCCTGGAATCTTGGAAATCCGCGTCAGCTCATCTAAACCGTTAAACAATGATAATGGTTTGTCATTTCGCTAAGGCTCTCATGGACCACGGCCAACTAAGAACTACTTTCCGAATCCACATTCACATGTGTTCTCTGTTCTGACAGTGTGTAGTTGAAACGAAGGATGTAAATTGCTTTTGCGCATTGCTTTGCATGTAACTCGGTAAGTGAAGCATGTGGCAAACTTGTCCCTCTGGATAGCCAAAACGGATTCAGATGAAATATATACAACACCTTCACTGCAAAACCTGACATAGATAGGGATGTAGTGATTTTTCAAGATATGGTATTCCGTATAATTTAACTTCGGAAGAAGGGTGATGAGACGATTCATTGCTTAGCAGATGCTAACTTATGACGAGGTTTTGGTGGCCAATTATAATGGATGGATCCGATGACTCGGATGGCCTGTTCGTCACGTACTGTGACATGTTTTTAGGACGGGAGCTGGTCATGCAATGGCTTCAACTTCCGAGCTGGTACTAAATCACTTAATTTTGTTGGTAAAGAGACTTTCTCCTGATTAAGTCAAATTAGGCGCTTCCGGCTTCCTCAAATCCAGGGCTCTTGAGGCGCCAAGTGGATAGATCGTCTGTGTGCAAGCCATGGGCAATAGAGGTTTCCTATCATACACATATCATTTCTCGTTAGCTCTCCATCGTCAGACTTCCTGCGCCTGTCAGGGGTTCGTCGCTTCCTTTTGTTTTCTTGTCTCGTGATGCGAAACGGATTGGTGGAACCGGATCTAAAAGGACCTCTCGCAATGACTACTGTCGTGTTCGAGTCAGGGTTCAACTGTTTCAAAATAATTTAGTACTTTAAGGCCCAGCTTTCAACAAATACCCACGGCATTGGCTGTTTTAAGACTTCCAGACCCGCTGATTTTTCTGATAAAAATGGGGGGTTATGATGTACCGAAAGAAATTCGGGTCTCAGAATTTGAGAATGAATTGAGCGGTTACGGAATTTGGTTGTATTGGAATTGTAGGTAAGACATGTCCTTTAGAAAAGCAAACCGTCAAAGTTCTAGCTCACTACGAAATTGTGTCCAGGTGGGCTTCTCAAAAATAACGCCTAGTAGCTGTCTGATCATCTTTCATACTACCCTTTAGCTCGAATTCTTAGTTTCTAGGTTTCAGTAGAGTTTTTGAAAGATAATTTTGGTTGTGCCCCTCCCCCCCAAAAAAAACAAGAGCTGAAAGCTCATATGTCACTTGCAAGAATAGTCAAAATGTTGGCAGGAGTTTTTTCTTCGGGAACTTTGTACAGAGTCGAATATTATTTTATTATACACTAGTAAGTAAAAAGTAGACTCCTTGAACATTTTTCCCATTAAAATTCAAAAATGGATTAATCATATGAGAAAACCAAGTTCAGATCTTGAGTCAGCATGTGTGTTTACCCCTGTAAGTCATAGCTCTTTTGACGAAAACTTCCTGCCACTTCTGCAAATTTCCCGGTTTCGGACGAATTCCGGAACTACTTGTCCGGCGAAAAAAGAAAGCTCAAAAACGAACTCAGCATATCTCCTTTTCCTAATACTGAACATCTAATCAACTTCAAATAAAAGTTCGACTTATAACAAATTTTCCGGCTCCAGCCGGATTCCGGTCGAACCATATGTCCGGATAAAAAATGATTGTCATACACGGATTCACCATCTCTTTACCCTAAATCGAATATAACTACAAATTAAAACTCTTAACTTTTAACGATTTTCGGTTTTGGCAGGATTCCGGGCGAACTACTTGTCTGGGTCCAAAATTGTTTTCACAATAGTGTTCAGCATGTCTTCTTACGCCTAAATCAAACATCTAATCAACTTCAAACAAAAATTTTACTTTTGACAAACTTTCCAGTTTTGGCCGGATTCCGGGCGAACTATTTGTTCGGCGAGAAAATGGATTTCACCATTCTGTTCAGCATGTCTTCTTAACCCTAAATCGAACATCTAATCAACTTCAAAGAAAAGCTTTAGTTTTAACAGACTTTCCGGTTTTGGCCGGATTCCGGGCGAACTACTTTTCCCATGAAAAAATGGTTTTCACCGTCGTGTTCAACATGTATTCTTACCCCATAATTGACTATCGTATTATCTGCTTGAAAATATTTCATTTGCCCCTTAATTTAAACCCCCTCCCCCACTCCTAAATGTAGGGCTACATAGCCCATCTACGAACTTGACCTTACTCTTGACCCAAAGAATCCGCACACCAAGTTCCATCAAAATATCTCATTCCCTTCGAGAGTTATAGTGCGCACGGACGGACAGACGGACAACTTTTGCGATGGCATAGGTATCCCGCCACTTACATTTTAGGATCCCAAAAAGTATTTTATTGTTGAACTTGGCTATAATGATGCGGACTTTAAAGGCGCTAGAAATGCATCTGTAAGCAAAACCCTTGAGGCAAAAACGATAGCAGGTTCTTAGGGATCATTGATATATACCGTGTGGTCAAAAGTAGAACCCTTGTGGCACAAATGATCATGGGTTGAGATATATCGTTTGATAAAAAGTACTTTTCGACCTTGCGGTGAATATGCGCGGACTTAAAGTGAGCTAGAACCTCATTTGTAAGCAAAACCCTTGAGGCAAAAATGGTAATGGGCTCATGGGTATTATGAAAATGCATATTTTGCTTAAAGTATTTTTCTTAATTTGCGGTCATGATTGGTACTTTAAGGAATGCTCGTATTTGGAAAGTGGCAATTTCTAAGCCAATCTGAATAGTTAAGAGACTCGTTCATTTGTTAATTATTGCGGTATTAACCCCTATGGAACGGGCCATGGAGCTTTGTAGGGGTCGAAATTTATTTTGTTCTTTTATTTTGATTTTAATAAAACTGAACTGAACTGAACTCTTCTCGAATTTACAACTCCACTGCAGCTTGACAGTGTCACAATTATTCGCAATCTCTCTACAATGATTGATTTACCACTACTTGCTTTAACTGCTTGCTTGTTCGAACAAAGGCTTTGCCATCAAACACAAATAACACAATAGACGTACACCACACCAGTATTTTGTCGCCAGAAAACGTAGTAATTGCGTTTTAACGATAGGGAAGAGTTCTGGCGTGTCAGAACTGCGCGTAAGATCGCATAGAGGTCATCTACCGTTTCAGAAATGTATATACCCTGGTAGTTTTGGTTGGCCTGAGAAGCCGCTGACACTTGCCGTATTATTCCAACCCCCTTCGACCTTCGATTGCTCTAGCTCTCTCCAAACCAATTTAAGCAAAGAATGACTTATCCACGAGCAGAGCTATACTAGTGTGAAGAAAGAATGACTCATCCACGTGCAGAGCTAGACTAGTGTGAAGAAAGGGGTAGGGATTTGACAAAAACTAGAAAAAGCGTTTCAAGAGATTTCGATTGGCCCCCTCCGGCCCCCCCCCCCCCAGTTATCGGATCCGATCTGAATTCGACAGTGAACATCCAAGACACTTGTTCTTTATACCTGTCAAGTTTAATGCACTCCCGATTATCCGTTCCAGAGTTATGAATGTTACTAATTTCCGGATTCCCCATCTTGCCACTCCCCCATTGATGGTCGGATAGGGGAAGTGATTGTTTACAAGTTAATCCGGTTGGGTCCCTGATATGCGTGCTAAGTTTTATCGTCCTAGGTCATGTGGAAGTGCCCAAACTAGCAAAACGCGGACAGACCGACAGACAGACAGACATTACGATCGCTATATGGCACTTAAATAAGCTCAAGTGCCATAAAAACGAAAATGCACTTGCGAACTTGCGACGCCCCTGGCTATGCTTCTTAATTTTCTTCCGTGAGCTTGATGAATAACCACTGAATAATTTGCAATGTAATATCGGTGATTTTGCAGTATCAGCATCTATAACTTCATCCTTGCCAATATTTTCACTGACTGCTTTCGTTTTTATTTCTGTTCTTGCTCGAAATCGGTTGCTATTTAGGAAAATAATGTTTCATGCCTGAAACCTTGGCTGGCATTGATGGTGCTCCACAAGAGAGTGGAGATTGTTTTATGTCAGGCGTAAGTTGATTTGGGCCTGGATCTCCAGGTTTTATACGAACTAAATTATTGAGATGATGCCGTTGTCTTCAAGCGCACAGTCGTAGAGGAGACACTTGGAAACTTCGTGCTGAGAAATTTTTTTAATACATGGGGAGGTGAATAGTTTTAAAAATTGAGCAACGAATCGTTGGAATTATCTTCGTAAAAACTGTTGCGTACGCAAAAACTACGAATCAGTTAGAATCAGCCGAAAACCGTCACCTGTAGCTTGTTGCACTTTAATGTTCATAGAATCCTGAGAAATGAAAGCGCATTTACGGCTAACACTCATACTGTCCACGATCGTGGTGCCCACGACCCAAAATGCCGACGGCTCAGAATGTCCACGACTCAAAAAAAGCCACGGCTCATAAATGCCCGCTATTGAACTAAAAGAGTGCTTAAAGTAGGGATTTGACGAGGTGTGTAATATTAGCCGTTACCAATTGACAGGGAAGATTATTCGAAAAACTACTGTGTCTTTTCGTTTGGAAAAAATTGTAATACCAGTCAACCTTAGTGTACATTAATAACCTAGTTCTTATGATATACAGCTGATGTAGAGCGGAGAATTTGTGGTCTGGATATCCCTTCCATCTTCTCTTGTAAATCCCATGCATGTAATAACCCTGTCCATCGTAGTAGTCTTGAAAAGTTGTATTTGATTGTTCTGTCGATACTAATACTGGCTTCGTGTGAAAGTCTTCCGTTGATCCCTCCTGCGCGTAGTCGAGTTCAGGATTACGGCGTCATTCCGGGATGGAATCGGTTTGTGCGGCCCCTTTATGGAGCTGCCAAAAGAGCTTTTATATCGTGGGTCGGGAATGGTAGAATTCCTGGGGATCAATTTGATACACTTAGAAAGTCGTTAAATAGTAAATACCGGAATGCGCTCCGGTGGTGTAAGAAAAATACGGACATGCTGAAGTCGACTGCGCTTGCCGAAAAACTCGGATCGTCAAAGTTTAGGTTGTTTTGGAGACTTGTTTCGAAGTCCCAAAATGCGCCAAAAGCGACGAACCGAGTGGGTTGTGCTATTGGGCCAGTTGCTATTGCTGAACTGTGGCGTGGTCATTTTTGTGATGTATTTTCTTCTGTTAAATCTGATGTTGGTAGTGTTAGAGTGGAGGCATTTTCTCAGTCCCTTCAGACTCCTGGAGAGCAGCTGATCTCGCTTGACTCCGTGAGTCGTGCGATATCTGGGCTTTCTGGTAGTAAGTCTGGAGGTTTAGACGGAATTACGGCAAACCATCTAAAGTTTGGAGGAGCATCCTTGACCTGTATCCTGTCGCTGCTCTTTAATGGTTTTCTTAACCATCATTTTGTACCGCAGGCTCTTGTTGAGGTATGTCTTGTCCCTGTGCCGAAGTCTAGTTCTGGGGACATGACGTCACTCAGTAACTATCGACCCATCGCTTTAGCTGCTACGGTTTCAAAGGTTTTTGAGCGATGTATGCATGCGGCACTGCAGCAGCAACTGGATTCATCGTACTTCCAATTTGGGTTTAAAGAGAAATCGTCGACTGAATTTTGTGTTTTTGTCCTTAAAGCAGTTATCCAGTATTTTTGGCTATTTGCAACCCCTGTGTTTGTTTGCTTTCTGGATGCTAAGGCTGCTTTTGACAGGGTTAACCATGAGAAGCTTCTGAAAAAGATGGTCTCGCGGGGTATTGACTCACGTTTTATTGGCACCCTTGGTGCATGGTTTGATACCCAAAGGTTTCAAGTTAGATGGAGCAGTGTTCTTAGCCATCCTTTTCCTGTCCTTAATGGTGTTAGGCAAGGTGGGGTTCTTTCTCCATTATTGTATAATTTATATGTTGATGAGTTGAATGAGCGGTTGGCTAGCCTTGGAGTGGGCTGTTTCGTACAAGGCGTGTGTTTCAACAACTTAAGCTACGCTGATGACCTAGCCATACTAGCCCCCACAGTATTCGCGCTCAATAAGCTTCTTCAAGTGTGTGATGAATTTGCGAAAGCAAATGATATTCTTTTCAACACGAAAAAGACGGTTTGTATGGCGTTTATCCCGAAAAGTCTTCAACTACGTTACATCCCCGATGTTATTTTGTCTGGTGAGGTACTAGTTTTTGTGCAAACTTTCAAGTATTTGGGCTTTACTTTTATTCCTTCTATGTCTGATGAGCCTCACGTTGCTGCGCTCTCCAGATCACTGTCTGTGAGGGCCAATATATTAATTCGGAGGTTTGGTAGATGCGAGGCTTCTGTTAAGACCTTTCTTTTCAGAGCTTACTGTACTCCGCTGTACTGTTTGTCACTGGTGTGTAACACGAGAGTTAAGTGTCTAGATACATTTCGGGTTTTATATAACAACTCTTTCCGGTGGCTACACGGACTTGCATGGAACTGTAGTGCGTCTGGTATGTTTGTGGGTGAGGGCCTTCCTTCTTTCGGGGAACTTCGGCGTCGGGCTGTCTTTTCTCTCCAGACCCGAATTTTTCGCTCTCGAAACCCCATGCTCGTGGTTCTTTCGAGTCCCCATATGAGACTGACGTTGCCTGTGTGGTTAGTCTGGAACCGCGAACTTTACACTTGTTGCGTAGAAGGCTCGCCATCTTAAATGTATTTTGTTGTTGTTTTTATGTGTTGTATGTGTAATAGCTCTAGAAGCCGTAGTCGAAGTTAAATAAAAATAAATAAATAAATTATGAACGTTCACATGTACTGATTGAATCATGATTTTTTTTTTTTTTTACAAAATGTATGTATGAAATTCTGCAACTCACATTTTCGCACTTGTTTTACGGTGTCCTTTTGTAAACTATACCACCTGCTGGTATTCTTCATTCTTGCTCCTGGACTTCCGACACTCCTGGATATAGATCCTGCCTTGACTTGGCAACTTGCTTCTGTGAAGATTTGCTGGTACACTGTCAGCAGTTTCATAACAAATAACTCAAGGATGCGCAGTTTTAACAGATAAGACTTGGGATGTTATCTGTTATGGTTCTACAAACTTTACAGGTCAAGCAATGCCAGGAAGAGCGAAAAAACGCTGAAAAAGTATCTCCTGATTTTTCGATTTCATCAGTAGATGTTTTTTCGGTGGTGTTCCGGAGCTTCTAGCATGCATAACGTTTTAATGTGTAACGTTTGAAAAACATAACAGGGATCAACCTTAGTATTATTTTTTTTAAACCGCGCATCGTTGTGTTGTCCTTTATGAAACTCTGACAGTGGGTTCCCATCATTCTTTGGTCCAGGTCGGGTCCAGGACGGTTCCGGATGGAATGCTGGACCACCGTACTCACTAGGCTAAACTGTTATTTTTATAACAAATAAACACACCACATCGTAAACGTATTAATACAACAGATTTATTTATTAATGACCCGCTTTTTGGGATCCCAAAACGTAAGTGGAGGGATACCTATGAAGTCTTAAGAGTTATCCGTCTTTCCGTCTGTTAGCACGATAACTCTCGAAGGGAATGAGACATTTTGATGAAACTTGGTTTGAGGACTCTTCAAGGGTAGTAGTCAAGGGTAAGGTCAAGTTCGTAGATGGGCTCTGTAACCCTACATTTAGGGTTGGGGGAGGGGGTTGAAATTAAGGGTCAAACAGAATATTTTTAAACAGCTAATTTGATAGTCGATTATGAGGTAAGAAGACATGCTGAACACGAATATGCACTCGTCTGACAAGTAGTTCGTCCGGAATCCGGCAAAACCCGGAAAGTTGGTTAAAAGTAAAAGTTTCATTTGGAGTTGATTAAATGTTCGATTTAGGGGTAAGAAGACATGCCGAACACGATGATGAAAACTATTTTTTCGCCGGACGAATAGTTTGTCTGGAATCCGGCAAAAAGGGGAAATTTGGTTAAAAGTAAAAGTTTGATTTGAAGTTGATTAAAAGTTTGATTTAGGGGTAAGTAGACATGCTAAACACTTCTGTCAAAAGCATTTTCTACCCGGACAACTAATTCGACAGGAATCCGGCCAAAACCGAAAAATTTGTAAAAAGTAATAAGTTTTGTTTGAAGCTGATTAGATGACAGATTTAGGCGTAAGAAGAGACGGTGAGGCCGTATATTACAATCATTTTATTAGCGGATATTTAATTCGTCCGAAATCCGGTTGTAACCGTTTTTTTTAAAGCTAAAGTTTCATTTGAAATTGATTAGATGTTCTTTATAGGGATAAGGAGATACTGGAATTCGATTCTGAATTTTCTTTTTTTGCTGGACAAGTTTCGGCCGAAACCGGAAATTTGGCAGAAGTAAAGCAGGAAGTTTCGGTCAGTCTCGTCAAAATAGATATGGCTTATAGAGGTGTATCTGAACTTGGTTTTCTCTAATGATTAGCCTGGCGAAGACTAGATCTGGCGAAGACAAGACCCAGTTCTCTGGATCAAATATTAGATTTTTGGGATCCCATCGAATCCTTTGGTCTTGTTTAGTTACATCGTTGTGTTATCCTTTATTAAACTCTGACAGTGGGTTGCAATCATTACTTGTGTCCAGATCACACATTTGGTGTGAACCGTTCGGTCTCGTCTGACTTGTCAGCCGACGGTTCCGGTTGGAATGCTGGACCGCCTTATCGCTCTTAGTTCCTGTTCTAGGCAATATCCGATCATGGAACACCCCATATAAAACGAAAACATCATTATTCACCCTGAGGTTACAGGGGCTCTCGACTCCATTCTGTGAAGTAGACAGGGAGAGACAGGAACTATAGACTCCTAATTGATTGATGGGCACTGGTCGTCCTAAGCCACCCTATGGTTCTCGTTCACTTAGAATACGGATGTCTTTGTAATTCCATCTGCCTTATGTTGCTTGTTTTTTTTTTACAAAAATAGGGTTCACTTCTGCCTTGGCGTTGGGGGGGGGGGGGGGTCGTTGAAAGGTAAAATTTTGGTAGGATGTGTGCTGGGCTGAGTGGTACAGCATGATATAATGTATTAGCCTAAAGTGCTATAAACGACCTAAGAAGAATACAAGGAAGAACGTCAACTTTTAGAACGTCAGTCATTTTCTCAGATTCGTTGTGTTGCTTTCTTCTCTAAGATTTTTAGTGGCTCTGAAACGGCAGTGGAATTCGGCAAGTCGGCAGTGAGGTTCGTTTATGTTCGCAGGTGTGGATTTCATTGCCCTACTATCTTTTTTCTACAAGGAATCTGGTTATTTTGAATAATCGCAGAAAACACGGCTTAATTCACTTATTGCATACTGTTAGACCACATAAGTGTGGCTGTTTTAGATGTTTTTTTCATGTTCTCTGTATAGAATGATCAGATTGATGTTCTATTTGCAGTATAGTCTCGTACATAGTGCCGACGGCAATTGTCTTAGTTGAATGTTCACTTTTTGGTTATGATCGTGTCGACACATGTGATGATCAGTGGTGTCTATTTTGGGTCATCATTCTATACTTCTTTGATCACTCCTTTCTTAAGATTTAAAGATGTATTCGCCTGCCGATTTTTTTTTTGCTATTTAAGTTCTGTTTTATGTCGAGCCGAGTCTGGGGTTGTGGTGGAAGGAGTACAGGGGTATTTGGTCCGAAAAATTATCATTCAGGGCTGAAATCATAGTCTACGGAATATGAGAGTGTCATGCCATTGGTTTCCTATTTACAACTTACTGGAAGTTGACTCGAATATTGAAAATAAAAGCGAGCTATTTCCTATGCACTAGCCTATGATATAAACACACATTTGACTGCTTTTAAATATCCAGTTTGATAACTAATGGGAATGGGCCCTAATTTTGCCGTGAAAACTAATCATCATCTACGAGCCGTTGTACAGAGGGCAATTTCATTTTTCACGATTTGCAGTGTACTTCATCATCAAACCTGATTGCAGGTTTGTTTCCTTCCCCGAAGTTGAACCAGAGGATTGACAGCCTGACGAGAACCATGGGCCGAAATATCGCTGACGAAGAATCGTAGCTGACGTATCCGTTGTAAACATTGTTTGAATAAAAGTAAAAAAATACAAACTAGAACACTAAACAAAACAAAATAAATAAACATGTTAGCTTTATTTCCATAAATTTAAAAAAGACACTAAATACACAGACATGTTTTACACATTCGCTGAGCCTTGCGTTGCTCGACATTTCCAAAACCCTAAAGGAAACTTAAAAAACAATTTTGCACATATCCCATCGTAAAACGTTTATTAATACAACACATTTATTTATTAATGACCCGCTTTTTAGTTACAGCGGATTAAGAGAAAACAAAGTAAAAGACACAAGTTAGAACACTAAAAAAAAAAAAAAAAAAAAAACTTGTTAGCTTTATTTCCATCCATTTAAAAAAGACACTAAATACACAGACATTTTTGACACATTCACTGAGCCTTGCGTTACTCGACATTTCCAAAACCCTAAAGGAAACTTAAAAAAAAAACAATTTGCAATGTGTAAACAAAGGAAGTTACTACTGATATATCCTCATGGCCTCAGGAAGGTTTCATTTGTGTATGACCTACACTTCGAAACCATCTGTTAGATTATCTCAAATCCGAGTAATTTGAAGCTGGTATGTTAATCCGTTCCGGCTCCTCCGAGTTTCACACCACCAGGCCTGACGGGTAATTTGAAACTCCGCACAACGTTGGAATTAGCGCACCCTCTGTACTCCACCACCCCGAGTCGGTGAGTTGGGCAAAGTGATTCAATAAACGCGCCACTCTTGCCTTTACTCGAGCAACAGCCGTCTACGTCAGTTTCTAAGGTTTCTACAAAGTGGATAGAGTGACGGATTTTTTCCAGGAATATTCAGTTCATATAAGGCCGGTTTTAGTCGGAAAGCTTCGAGAAAATTAAAATATGCGTGTTAGAATCTAAAAAGAACGTTATAGTTAAATAAATATCAGATAGGATAGTTCAGTTTTTGATGGTTGACAAAAGCCGGAAAGATTTCGGTTCAGCCGTAAGCATAATTTGTCTTAATATTTTAAGGGTTGAATCGATAGGGTTATTGTTTATTTGTGCACGTTCGAAGTTCGAAATAATAAGAAAGTTGAAATCATTCTTCCATCTTTCGTTGGACAATTTATGTTTTAACAAATTGCTGAACCAATTCGCATGGAAGTTGATAATCAGGATAGATGAGGAAACTTGAGTAAAAGCAATACGTGTCGAAGGGCCTTAATATTTCTCTGTGATTTAATATCTGCTTTTCTTTCCTTTGTTGATGTCTGTGTTCTGTTAAGAAAAATATGACAATTTTACAAGTTTCGTACTGTAACCTTAAGTTCAGCAAACAAGTTTACATGCAGCGCAATAAACTGAAAAAAAACCTGACAGGTGCACTTCATGTGCATAGTCTCATAATACTTTTAATAATATCAAAACAATAAACTCGAAGCTTTCTAATGCGCTGTTTAGCTTTCAAGTTGTTTCGTTAATAGCTGAAAATGGCAAAAGTTGCCGACGCCTTGGCTGAAACGCATAAAGCGGAATCTTGGAATAATGAAGAAGGGATTTCAAAAGATGAAAGTGTAACTGAAGAAAAAGAAGTGAAAGACACAGAAATGGAAATTGTTGCAGAGGAACCGACAACTGGTGAACAGGAGAGAACCAGAATATTGCCTGAACGAGTTGGCAAATTGTTTTCTCGAGCGTCGGACCGTGCCAGGGTTTCCTATCATCGGATTAGTGATCAGATCAAGATGAAACTGTAAGTCTCGTCGTGGTGTGAAGGAGTGAAAATCGAAAGCATTATATCATAATTGAAAGTGATAAACGGATATGTCAGCTGAATTTTATTAGAGCTATATTTTGGCCCTTCTTGGCAAGGGTTCTTCGGGCCGCTCATGAATTGGTAGCTTAAAATTCAGCTGACGTATCCGCTTAGCACTGCCAATTTAGCCTATGATTCTCAGTCCGTTTTGGCTGAAAGAATATTTAGCATTATCACCTTATTTCAGTTATTCAGTTAATATAAACATATCATAATCGATAAACATATCTGAATTTATTTTAAAGTTTTATTTTTTGAGATTTTATCTGAATTTTATTTCTGTTTCGGAGGTTTGAAATTACCGCCCCAAAATTGTCAAAACGGCGTTTCCGTGAGTTTCAACTTGTGGTTCGACGGTGTGGGACACACTCGTGTTTCCGCGACAAACACTCAGAAGTCCGTTGCTCACAAATTTGTCGCGGAAAAACGCCTTTAGCTGGTCGGTATGTGAGTAAAAAGTAAAAAAGCTAAATATTTTGCCGTGTCTATTTCTTTGCTTATTTTGAGGTTTTTCTGTCATTTTGGTTGTAAACACTTTCAAAAGAAAAGGTGTGTGCCCTGAGCCAATCAATGCACTTTGACGTGCTGAAGAATTAAAGAGCGAATGAAATTAACTGACTTTTGTTGTCAGTTTGGTTTCTGCTTTTGTGAAGAGTTTTGACTGGTCTTAGGGTTTTTCAGAAAGAAAAGGTACTGTTGCTTATATAATACACATTCATACCAATTGGTTATGGATTCTTCTCCATTTTCTGCCTGTAAACTTTGTTTACGTGTTTGCATTTGTAGCCAAGACGTGATTTCGTTCCGCGATGTGTTTGCCGTCGGAGAATCGAATACTGGTAATGGTGCGAACACACGATATGGATATCCCACTGTCACTTTCGTCATAAATTTGATAAAATCTCAACATTTTCGTACGGAAGTGATGATGGTGCAGAAAATCAATTCCAGTTCGGGAGCACCCGACCCTGACCGTGTGTTCGAACTGTAACTGGGTATAAAATATATAAAAGCCAGGCTTTACCGTCCAGATAACCAGCCTCCGTGGCTTCTGCAAAGTCAAGCCAGCCCTTCTATATTTTCATTCTAAAGATGACAGCTAATTTTGCTATCTTCAACATTTCTTAGATGTCTCCTTCGCATTTCTAATATCTCTTGCATCCCAGTCACAACTGTCAATCATTTTCCCTTTTTTCCTATACTTGCATATTTGTTCTGTCTCTCGATGGATTGCCTCTATGGTACCTTCCAGACAATCGGAATCTGGGGTGTCCAACACCGGACTTCCGACGTCAAGATCCGTCTCGACGAAAACGGCTGTCTGGAATCCGGAAGAAAAACTTGGAAGGTGAAGCCTCGCTTTAAGCCAGGCTTCACCTTCAAGATGCCCAGCTGTCCAGGGCTTGCGAACATTCAAGCCAACCCTTCCGGATTTTCATGATAACGGTGATAGCTAATCCTGCTATTCTTCAGCATTTCCTACATCTCCCCTTCAAAATTCAAATACCGTATGTTTGTGAATCAGAACTGTCAATCAATCTTTCTTTTCTTCGTACATTTGCATATTTATTGTCCCTTTTGTATGTCTTGCCTCTATTGCACCTTCCAGATGGAGCGTCGCAAGTGCATTTTCGTTGGGGGGATGGGGGGGGGGGCAAGATTTTTACCGAATCTTTCGAAAATTCTACAGAATCCTAGAAAATGAGAATTCGAGCATCGTAAGCATTCTAGCAGTTGAAACGTCTAGACCCCACCCCACCACCACCAACACCCACTGTGAAACCACGGCTCAATCCGACCTCCGGGTCATCTAGTGGCGCGGTTCAGAAGCACCCGACATGAGGAAGCTGTGTCAGAGCTTGGTCACACTGGGCTCAAAAAGCCGCCTATTCGACAAACAACTGAAAATCCATAGGAGACGTGAGATTTGATGGGCTGTATGGCAGCTTGAGGATAATGAGCAGACTAGGGGTCAATTAGGGTTTCTGTAACATATACGCTGTTTTGCTCTAATTGATCTCCTGAATTTAAAACGACAACATTCAGGATTAGTTTTATCTTGTTCATTTTCTTTTTTCTACTTTTGTAATCCAAGAAGCCAGGAAATGAGCCAAGTTTGACCAAGCTCTCATAAAACGTGTAGAAAAATCAAAGTATTTACTAGCTTTATCGATTTCTTTCAGTTTTTGTTTTCTGTTTTTTCTTGTTAATTCCCGCAAGTCCAAACAAGAAAGAATGTAAACTGGATCACAATAAAAACACACTGCAAATTATACTAAATCCGTTATAGTAATTTCTTGAAGACTCTGAAATTTAGCTAAATAATATACAGCTTCTGAGACCAAAAATGTGAAACTGTCCGATGATTTCCTCTTCCGACATATCTAAACGTTCACGGGTGTAAACATTGTTTGAATAGATATAATTCGTTGTATTAGTCCTCTTACTCGCCACCGATCTTCTCGAAGGTTTAGTACCCCTTTTGACCTCCGGCGGGAGTTAACTGAATTATTAATGAGGAATGGCCACCTTGCTTTGAAGAGTCAATAGTGCTCAAGTAATTTGTGGATAACGACTTTGAAGAAAACAAAGGTAGGCTAACAGTGTGTTCCTAAAAATTTGATCCATCGAAAGATAATGGTGTCTCCCACCTTCTCCGCCTACTTGAATCAAATTCTTTAAGTACAAGTCTACCCAGTACTACGAACTACCCATGACCACACAAAGTGAGTGGCGCAGGCGAGATGTTTTAAAGTTAACTTTTTCCTGCCAATTTAACTATTTCCATGCAGATACTAGCTTTTAATGTTTCTCAAATCGCAAACCTATACTGGCTTAAACCCAGCTAAATGACGCGCTCTTCCACAAAACAGAGAATATTACAGAAGGCGCCGTAAACATTTATGACCAGAGCGTCTTTTTGGGATCCAAAAAGAAAGTAAAGATTACCGACGAAATCGTAGATCAGTCCTTTTGTATGTGACCAGTGCTTCACTTAGTCTCTTCTCAGTGCTTACAAATCCGATTTATGTCCAAACCTTGCCCTGCATGAATTATTTTTAAACCTAGCGTACTACTCTGCTAAAATACAAACTGTGTGCACATAACCAGATAATGCCCGAAGGACGCGCCGCAGGCAAAATTTTTGAAAATCGGCCTCTTACTGCCTTCTGAAGAAAGATTTCGGTAGAAAACCCGACTTTGTGTCATTCTGTCAAAGCTCTTAACATACGACTGATATTCTGACAAGATCGAACTATACAACTGACAGCACGATTCTCTGCAGCATGAGGGGGGTGGGGGGAGGCACCGGATTTTAAAATGAAATCGAAACTGGTCGGAATATATACCGAGCAATTATGGATTGATAGCCGAAGTTTGCATCCTACTACCGCATCCTGGCAATTATACCGAATAAGACCAATATCCTATCCGGGATTCTGTATAATTACCAAGTCCCAATTGTACCTAATAAATATTTATAGTTTCGTCAGTACTAGACCGAAGTTTGGGATTCGTTATTATTACCGAATCCTGGCAATTATATCGAATACATTACCAAATTCCAATATTATACCAAATAAGTTTGGACCGATAGCCTATTCGGGATACTGTATAACTACCGGAACCTCGTAATTACACCAAATTGTTTTGATATCGAACAACTACCGAATAATATTCGGATTCGATATAATTTCGTCGAAACTGGACCGAAAGTTGGGATTCGTAGTAGCTGCCGAATCTGGGCAATTATACCGAATATAATACCGAATCCCAGCCATGATACCGAACAATTTGGGATTCTGTATAACTACCGAATCGTCAGAAATATACCAAATAGTTCCGGCATCGAAAACTTACGGAATAATTTCAGTAAATTCGTTCACCGAATTGGTGATAACTATTGAATCCTGGCAATTATACTGAATCCCGGTCATTATACCGAATATATTTGTACAGATAGCATATCTAACAAGTGCGCAAGCGCTCAGACATGGAGCGTGAAAGTAAAATCTTTATCACGCCATATAAACAAACAGCGTTAGAACCAAGAAATTTCACATCCACAATAACCCAACCAATATTGAAATAACATATTTTGAAGTCATCCTAGTTTAAGAGCTTTTAATGCAAACAAACCGCATTTAGAAATCCAAAGACGATCTTCAAGATATTGCAAGAACGGTTTCAGTTTCCTTAGCCAATCCGGTCCTTCAAACCTCTTTTCCATTAGCAAGGTAATAACAAGTGCAGTAACACCAAATCGTAGCAGCCTAATGGCTAATACCACCTTTGTCATAACTTCATGAAGAACGGCATACCATCGATCATATGACACAACCGTCCAGTTTCCAACAATTCCAACTGATCATTGAGGAATGAGATACGCCGCGTGGTCTTATTTGTTGCGACGCCCATGCCTTCCAAACATCCGGAATCTGGGATGTCCAACTTCCCGACCTTTTCCCCCTGGCTCTACCAGACCCACCTTGACGAATACGGATTTCTGGAATCCGAAAAAGAAACATCTTGAAGGTGAAGCTTCACCTTAAAGAGGGGTAAAACCTGTAAGACAGCGGAGCAGTCAGGGTTGCAACGCTAGACAGAAATCACCGAAAGAAGAAATCGCGGCGAAGCATTTTGTAAAATTCGTTGAAACTTTTTTGATGTGAATTTAATGCCAGAAAGAAAACGCTTCTTGAAAAGAAATCCCCAAAACTATCACCAAAAGGAGAAATCATGGCGAAGTTGCGTGCACATTTTTAGAAAATCAAGTAATCCAATGTTATTCTGTAATTTTTGTGGCATTTTCCGGTCATTTTTTATGTGAATATTTGTTTTTATTTAATTATAATTTGAATATGAGCGTTCAGTCAAATCGAGGATGTGAAAAAGTAGAATATGTCTAAAAGTTAAATAAAAAACAATATCCTTGCTTTAAATTCTTATTTATTTTAATTAAAATATGAGGTTAAGTTATGAAAGATGGCGCGTGCATCTTAAAAACAATACATATATCTAATGAGCTGTCCAGTTCTTCCTGGAATGTTTATCTAATTGAACGGAGGTTAATCAGAGTGTACTTCCGATGACAACGTGTTTTGGAAGCTGGCAGCGGAATGCTGGAAGTGCAAACAATCACTAGTTCTTCGTGGTCATTCGCTGAGGGATTTCCAAGATGTTCTAGAGCTCCTCTTTGTTCCTCTTGGAATGTCTGAATGGTTCCAGATTTAAAAATAAGAATGAATCATGTTTGTGCTCGTGTCAACCTCGCAGCTTTGTCAATCCGGTACTCTCAGAAATTACTTGTGACTACTTGTGACCCTCGGATATTGTGGTGTATCTGACTGAACCGTTAAAGGACACCTTGCACTTTTTACTGTTTAGTTTTCTGTATTCTGAAATAGTTGAAGACCTTAAGTCTGGGCTCTGCTTATAAAAGATTATTCTTTCGCTGTTTTAAGCCTATCCTTGGATCCGTTGACTTCCAGCAAAAATGCTGGAAAATGTACATTACTCTTTTTCTCTCCGGAAAATCTACTTTTGTTATTTTGGATATCTTCTGTGTCTCCCCCCGTGGCATCGGAATGACTTGTTAGAAGTTCGGAATATTTCAGGAAAATACGGCTACTACAGAGGAAGCTGTCGGGTTCTGTCTATTCCCGCCACACCACTCCCTTACCACCCCTGCTATGTTTTTTTGTGTTTGTACCCTATAATTACTTTCAGTATTTGTCTGTCCTTCTTTTTCTTTGTTTGCTCCACTTGCTTTCCTTTGTGGAATTGTTGGTGAGAAATAAATTGTTTTTATTGTTTCTACTTAAAAACTGTGTGCCCTTGCTTTAATACGCTTTAAGCCGCTGGAAATTGTTGTAAGGCGTTGAGAGCGCGGTCACAGAAAGGACTATTTTGAGGTAAGGTAACATGTTATCAACATTAAACAATTAAGAGCTAGAAGCTCATATGGCACTTGCAATGCTCGGTCACAGGATGAAACTAGCAATTTGTGCTTGGGTTTGTTGTGATAATTTGCAAGCAGAACCCATGAGATAAGAATAATCATGGGCCCTTGGGAAATCAGGAGAATCTATTTTTTGTATTGTTTGGTAAAAAGCATTTTTTTCTTACACTTGACTGTGATGATATGCACTTTAAGGTCGCTAGAAATTTATCTGTAATCAAAACCCTTGAGGCGAAATGATGATGGGCTCATCGTGATCATGAAAATGTATATTTTGCTCAAAAGTATTTTTTTTACTTTTAAAAGGAATTCGCTTGTGAGGAAAACCATCGAGACAAAAATAATCATGGGCCCTTGGGGATCATGAAAATATATCGTTTGGTCAAAAGTATTTTTCACTTTTCGGTTAAGATGCACACTTAAGGGTGCTAGAAATTCATTTCTAAGCAAAACCCTTGAGGCAAAAATGATCATGGGCTCATGAGGATCATTGTGAATGTATATTTTGCTTAAAAGCATTGTTTGTACTTTGCGATGAGTACTTTAAGTGATGGTTGGGTCTGGGATGTTTGCGATGAGTAGGCATACTTTAAGGATGGTTTGACTGGGAAGTATGTTCTAAGCCAATATTGTCAAGTGTCTATTTCAACCAAGTTTCATTTTCCTAGCACATCTAGAAGTACCTTAACTCACAACCACCGGAATTCCGGACCCCCCCCCTCCAACTTCGCCACAGTGCTCGAATGTGGCCCGGTTCTGTCACTGATGTACCTCGGACATGTGCTTGATCTTCCCAGCAAGTTTCACCCCGATCGTTCCACTCTAAGCGTGTCACACGATTTCCGGTTCTCCCCTCCGATCCCTCCCACATTCATTGGATCTGATGAATTTCCAAGCTAGTTTGGTGGGGTCCCTAATATGCCTGCCAAGTTTCATTGTTCTAGCAGATTTGGAAGTACCCTAACTCGAAAACAGTGGACTGACCGACCGACAGACAGATCGACGGAAAAGTGATCGGTGTATTTATTGTACATGGCCGGGAGGCAAGTGCCATAATAGACAGACAAAGCATGTCCCAAATACTTGGGGCTTCATTCTTCTTCTTTTTTTATAATATTATAGAATGGAAGATATCAGATAAGCTCAGGAAAAGTCGATAACGACACCATTGAAGCTTTAATCATTGCTGACTTCTTTTTTCGACCGTGAATTCGAGACCTTTTCACGTTTTTATGCTCAGACTTTCTTTTTCGTTTCAGACCTGGATCTGCAAAAGTCGAACTAGCCCCTGTTGTAGAGCCAGGAAAGAAAGGATCTCGATTCGCATTGGACAAAGGGGAAAACATGGGGAAATTCAGACAGGTAAGGAAACTTCATTTCAGGCGTGACTGTTGCCGTGTGTGCCATCCAGTTTTTGAGGAGCCTGCAGCTTTTTTCTCCACTTTCTCAGAAATCGATAGTCCACCAATGTGACCATTATATTTCGCCCTAAGGTGCTCTTTTTACAGTGACGGTTCCTGTTTTGACGAAAATACGAATTAAAAAAAAAATGGTGTCGATAGATAGATTGCCCATAGCGTTGGTACATAAGCCGAAGGTTGTGGGTTCAATTCCCGCTTGAGGAGCATTGTTGTTTTTCAGCTATATTTGACATTCATGTTTGACTGTTTTCGATGCAAAAACCAAAACTAAGGTTGGCCGAAATTTTGAGTAAGTATTCAAAGAAGAATGACTACTGTTCTCAGCTAGATTTTATTCGGGCGATATTTCGACCCTTCTTGGAACGGGTCCTCATCAGCAGTATTAACAAGATAGATGTTTAGCTACAGCTAAACCGATGTTGCCACTTTTCTCTCGTCATATGCCTTTGCTGTTTTTACGGTCTTGATAGTCGCAGGATTCTGCCTCGCTTTGTCGAAGAAGTCAAAAATTTATGAGATATCACAAGATTTTGCGACCAGTGGCAAATGTAAGGTTTGAAGCCAAGCTGACCATTCATTACGAAAAAAATAGAAAACCTTGATTTATATTTATCCCTCGCACATCATCTTAGAGGGATAACTAGCTGATCAAGAAAAAACCCCGAAAATCACAATTTCTATTTCTTACCAGTGACAACTACCCTGAAGAGGACTGCGAAGAAGGACCGAAATCAAAATCTTAGTTAATCAATCCGTCGAGCATCACCAAACATCATAATAATTCAAGCACCGGTGCCAGCCACTTCAGCTATGCTGTTTACGCCCTTTTACTTACAAGGCTACCTAAAACGCGATGTTTTTTAGTGTACTTTCGCATGGATTATTGCTTTCTTCTTTGCATGACCTCACTTTGCACGCTTTTCTCGTTTTAGGGGACGACTCCAACATGCCAAGATAAGGTAAGATTGTACTTCTTCCTCATTCGTCTAGAACTCGGCTCATTGACTGCAATAGCTTTTCGCTGTAAGTACGTAGTGGTCCAAGACTGTGAAATAAGTAGACATTACGACAGCCGTGCAGCTGTCCCAGTCAATGCTTCGCTTCCCACTTTCAGAAAAGAGGCAAAGATTGCAAAATTCGGTATACATCATGAAGACATCAGTAGAACAAAAAAAAGTCTGTGAAATTTTCACTGAAACAGTCTCTATGGATGTCTCCACAAATAAGTAGAACCCCATTTCCTCAGTGTTAAATTTAGAATCATTTGAACTTCGCAACGTAGTGATTTTCATAAATTGCTAAATTTGAACCAAAACGTCGGCAGGAATAGTCAAAAGTCGGATTATTTTCGTTTATCGGCAGACTATCATGAAACCGTGAGATTTTATTTTCGATCGTGAGAACTGAAGAAAAATCTTGAGATCTTACGATAAGTCGGTAGGAGTGGAAGTGAAGTGGAACCACTGGTTCCCGTCTGACCACGTGGTTTCCGCTATGACAGTTTATCGTTGTCCTTCTAAGGATAACAGGACACTTAATTGTGGTGGTACAGGGACGTTTGTGGAACGTCTGTCCCGAAAAATCCCGTTCTGCCATATACAGGTACCGGACCAAAACACATCTGAAAACTTCCGCAAACGAAAAGGTCCAGATCTAAAAATGTCACGAGCTGAAAATATTTTCTTTTGAAACGTTCCCGAAAATAAACGTTCCCGGCTTAACGGAGTTCAGTAGTAAAGGTCAAATGGTGTATCATGTTTCCGATTTCCAGCATTTGAAGACTAAACCATGGGAATAAAAGATAAAAGCTTAGGCACATAACGTAGACAAGACGGCGCTATGATTTGGAGAAAGTGATCATATCTAAAATAAGAGCTGTAAGCTCATATGACACTTGCAGCATATGTAGTAGCTAAGTGCATCGGCTAAGATTTGCGCTGTCTTGAAGCGCAGACTATTATGGGCCTTTCATATTTATGAAATGTATAGTTTAGTCAAAAATATGTCATGCACTTTGCGGTTACAATGCCCACCTGAAGGGGGCCAGGAATCCATTTTGTAAGCAACAGCACTAGTACACAAATGATCGTGGGCCTTTGGGTCAAGGAAGTGTATCATTTGCTCGAAAGATTTTTTTTTGTTTGCATTTTGCTGCTAAGATTCGAACTTTAAGGGGGCTAGAACTGAATTTGTAGGCAAAATACATGGGGCACAGATGTTCATGGGCCGTTGGGTAGTTAATAGGGAGAAATGTGCCGTTTTTTTTTTAAACGTTTTTCTACTTGGCGTTAAGTATGTTGTAAGCAAAATTATTTTGTAAGCAAAACCCTTGGGGCAAAAATGATAATGGGCCCTTGAGAATCATGAAAATGTATCTTTTGGTCAAAAGTATTGTCATCACTTTACAGTTAAGATACACACTTTAAGGGGACTAAAAACTCATTTTTAAGCGTATGCTTGAGGTACAGTTGATCAAGGTTCCTTGGGGATTACGACAGTCTATCGTTATATCAGAAACGCGTCTTCTTGTCAATTCATTTTAATGTCAACATTCTTTAAACAAAACAATAAACATAACGCTCCCAAGAAGGGCACAACCTTGTCCTGTGCGGGAGAGCACAACTTTTACTCACCTGTTACAAACGATGACATACATTTCTCGTCTTAACCTTAGTTATTAAGTTTCCTTCGGATCCGAACAACCGTTCAAAAGTTATGCAGGACTCAAAATTCTGGTAATCTGGATTCCAATTCCCTCCGCTCCCGCAAAGATGGCCGATCGGGGAAATGACTGCTTCCTAGTCAATCTGATCGGGTCCCTAATACTCCTGCCGAATTTAATCGTCTAAGTACATCTGTAAGTAACTTCCAAGGCCGTATCCAGGGGTTGGGGTAGGGGGTTGACCCCCCCCCCCCCGAAACATATAAAAATACTAATTTTTATAGGCTTTTCCCTCTGATCTATGTCTTTTTTGTACTTTTTTGTGCGACCCGCAGGCAAAAAAAAACCTGAAAGGCAACCCCCCCCCCCCCCCCCCCCGAAATAAATTCCTGGATACGGGCGTGGTACCTTCACTAGCCAGCACCGGAATTCCAAGATCATTTGTAAGCAGAACCCTTAAGATAAGAATGCTCACCCTTGGAAATGACGCGAATGTGTCGTTTGTTAAATGTATTTTATTTTTGAACTTGGCTGTAGCGATGCGCACTTTAAAGGCGCTAGAAATTCATCTATGAGCAAAACCCCTGAGGCAAAATACGAGGCCCTTGGGGATCATTAATATACATTGTCTGGTCACAAGTAATTTTTTTTCACTTTTTGGTTAAGATGCGCACTTTAAGGGTGCTAGAAATTAATTTTTAAGCAAAACCCTTGTGGCTCACAATAATCTTGTGCCTAAATGTGTCGTTTGATCTAAAATACTTTTTATATTTTGCGGTTAAGATGCGCACTTTAATCGGAGCTAGAAGTTAATTTGTAAGAAAAACCCTTGAGGCAAAAATGATCGTGGGCTTGTGGGGATCATGAAAATCTATAGTTTGCTTAAAAGTATGTTTTGTTCTTTGCGTCTAAGATTAGTACTTTAAAGTTGAACCGAAAAGGGCTGGGATAGGACAATCTAGTTATCGATCACTTAATCACTTGAGACCCGCTGAAAATGCGTTACATCGTGGTTCCGCTATTCATGAATAATCGATTTTCGTATAGTGGAATTTCAGATTTGTGGTACCTCTATCCGCTTGTATTTTTGTTATATGCCCTACGAGAAAGATTTATGATTTTTGTTTGTTCAAGCACTAAGCAATCTCCACCAATTTTACCACTGTCCACTGAAAATAATAATAATAATAATAATAATAATAATTTATTTATCACCCACTTTACAGAACAGAGGTTAAGTGGAGTAAATACAAAAAGAAAAACAACAAGAGAAAACAAGAAACAAAGTTAATCACATACAGAAAAAAGACGGATAAGGCGATGAAAATTCCTAGGTGCTCCATTCCTAGGCAAAAAGCCGCGTTTGTGTTCAGATTAAAATTTCCAGCGTCATAGTAGAATTTTCGCTGTGGAGACGGCCGTAGATATTCTTAACGTCAGAACTGGAGCAGATAGTAGAAAATAAAAAAATCCCTTTGCAGAATCCAAATAATTGAGTTTATTCAGTTAAATGACACAAAAATAAGTTGGCTTTTCAGTTAAACTTTAAGGGTCGAATTCGGGAAGTGATGATTTCTAAGCCAATCGAATACGTAAAGTCAAGTTTCATCGTCCGAGCACATCTGGAAGTACCTTAACTCGCGATTACCGGAATTCCGCATCCCTCCCCCCCCCTCCAGCTTCCCCTACATTGCCCGGATCCAATCCGGTTCTTTAAATGATTTATCTAGAGCATATGTTTGTTATTCCCACCAAGTTTCATCCCAATCTCTCCAGTCCAAGCAGGTCACATATCCCCCCCCCCCCCCGCCAATAGTCGTCGGATCCGAGCCGGACATGAAAAAGAACATCTAAGACATGTGTCATTATTAAATTTCACTGGAATCCGATGACCCTTTCCAAAGTTAAGCATGACTGAGTATTCTGGATTTCCCCTCCCTCCAATCCCCCGCCCCCCCCCCAGATGGTCGGTTCGGGAAACTGATTAGATAGGTTTCCAGGTTTGTTTGGTCGGGTCCCTAATATACCTGCCAAGTTCCATCCTCCTAGCACATCTGGAGGTACCCTAACTCGCAATCGTAGGACAGACCGACAGACGGAATTGCGATCGGTATATGGCACTTGAGTCCGAGGCTGCAAGTGCCATCACCAGTGGTACCGCATCCATTTTCTGCCCATAAAGTTGATGTCCCAAAATAGTTGCGTTTTTGTTCGACTTTTCACTCGCCTTTTCGACGGCTTTTTACTTTTTTTACGTTTTCGTAAAATGGTCCTAAGCACTGTTTGACAATTTCCCATTTTCTGTCAAAAAGGCAAACGCCGACTTTCGCCTTTTCCCTCGGCTTTTTGCAGAAAGGCAATCTTGGTAGGTGACCAAGTTACGCTCTCCTTTTGCCTTTTTGCCTCGCTACTTTAGCCAGTTTATCCCAAAATCCAATAAAAGAGGAATTTGATTCAAAGTGAAAATCAGTATTTCGAGACTGTCTCGGATTTAAAGAGGGAAAATTTGAAGTGCAAGTAAAATACAAATAAAATGGCATTTGTCAAAATAGCGTTTTCAACCGAGAAAAGTGAAAAGTCCTTAGTAGTAACGGCAACTTGCGGAAACGCTAGAATGTTAAAAAAGGCCTGAAAACGATTAAAAGCCAACGCTGAAAAAGGAAAGGCAAAAGCCGAACAAAAACGAAACTAATGTGTAATGTACATTTTGAGGATGTCCTATCTAGATAGTGTGCCTAAAAACAATACAAACGGCTAAACGTGTGCTTAGGATTTTTTTTGGGGGGTGGGGGTGATTTTTTGTGGGGACTTCGTGGTGGCAGGTGAACATCCTGGGGAAATTAGTAGATTTTTTCGCTCCTTGGGGAAATAGTAGAAGATGTTTCGCTGCGGAGCGTAGCTCACAGTCATCTTTGTTAGCGACTGATGACAAATTTTTAAGCACGCTGCGTCGCTGTTACATTTGCAAAATCTTGCAAATTGCGTTCAAGGAACCATAGGCAAATATATTATTATATTGTGTATTTAAACATACATGTTATTTATCAAACAGTGTTATTTTTTGCTCTAGTCGCAGTTTCACTGTTGCTCGTTAAACTTAAACGGTCGTTGGAGTTCGGCTTACCAGAATTTTCTTGTGCCATCCCGACGAGTAAGTGCCTCGCTCTCATGTTAAAAGACATATAGGTTTATTGCTTCCTTTCTCTTGACGACGAACATCTTGGTGGTCTCGAGGAAACAAGGAATTAATTAAGAAATCAAAGCTGGTATGTGTTGTCGCCTTTTTAGATAGTAGGTTATCCAGCTGTTGCGAATAGAGAAGACTGAGACCGCGTCAAAGAATACGCTAGCCTTTTCAGGCTGTCTTCGGTCCGTCGTTAATCAATCAGTCAATCTATTTTAGCCAACCAGTTACAGCCAGAAAAGGCAGCAACATTTGATATTAATACAGGAACCAAAAAACTCAGTCGAATAATTCTGAACTTGTTTTTTATTTTTCATACTTTTGAGTTTCGTCGTAGATCTAGTAATCTTTCTGTAGTCTTGGTCAGATGCTTTATATTTATAATTAGTGTTTGCGAAATCTGTCTTGATTTGGTACACTTAATCTTCAGTTTTGAATGATTACAAATAAGTATATATGAATAAATATATATTTTATCCGATTACAAAATTGAAAAGGCGGAGTACTGAAAAACGTAAAGAACAGAAAACAAAATAAACTAAAGAAAATAAATAAACATTGAACATAAATACTAAATAATAATAATAATAATTCGTTGAAAACGCCCCGAAACAAATGCAGATGGAAAAATGTCAAACAGTTGACTAGAAGTACGTGTAGGAAATGGCAATAAGCGACTGCCAGTGTTCCTCTCGTAGATAATAATAATAAGAATTCACTGAAAACGCCCCGAAATAAATGCTGGTAGAAAATGGAAATGACAATAAGCGACTGCCAGCAGTCCTCTTAGATCGACTGACGGACGATAGGAAGGGAGGAGGGTAGAAACGGAGAACATCTAAAGGCCAAGCGGTTCTGCAAGTTGTTTACGACCTACTGAGGACCGGGCCAGTAGGCCACGAACATCCAGGGACATCTGGAACATCTAGTTCTTTCAACATCTGGAACATCCAGATACGCAACGTCTAGTTTTGTCGTCAGCCATAAATAGGACGGCTCAGGCTACTTGACAGAAGAGAGAACCCAAGAAATCTGGGTCTCGGGAAAATTCTCTAAATGTCACAGGCGGAATGGTGTTTGTGACGGCTAAATTTGTTTGACGGAGCTGTCAAATCCTAAATAATGAAGAAATGACTCTTTACTACAGGGGTCTTCCACCTAATTCTTGGTCCAGCTCTTTGATAATGACTTTATTTGACCCAAAGGCCATACATCGAATATACTAATAAAATAAAAACACAACAAGCACTTGACTTCAGACAAAAAAAAAAACGTATTCAGACGCTTTTTGCACCTATTTTTCATCTTTCTCTGCCGCTGTGGAAGGCGCATGTGCGGATCATGAACTTGTTCGCTAACTTAGTTTGAATTCTTTACACTGTTATGTATTTGGCTGAAACAAATAAACAAATTACAGTAAAAGAACCCCAGTTTGCCGTTTGCAATTTTGTAATTGACCTGGCCCTGCACCCTGTTGCCGAAGTTGCGCGCGATTCACTGTAAAGCAAGTCGGATTTGAATATCTCGCCGGTCAAATTCGTCCTTAGAAGTCTGATTGACGGAGAAGACCATTAGCCACCTATCTTACTTAGTGGAAAAAGTATTATTTATTCCAGTGTCGCTAACAGTCCACCAAAAGGCAGTGAGGTTATGGAATCGCAAGTACTTTAATATTTATTTTCTTCTAGGCTTCAGGATGTCTCAAAAGCAATGCCCTCACCATTCTCAGTGTGCTCGGCGTCGTTACCGGTGCAGTACTAGCCATTATTCTCAGATACGTTCGCGAAGAGCCGTTCACAGAGCGTGAAATCGCATACGTCATGTTTCCCGGTGACCTTTTTCTACGTATGCTTAAAGCGCTTATAATTCCGTTAATTGTGTCTTCACTGATATCCGCCATCGGATCTTTGGACCTCAAATTGTCCGGGAAGATTGGCTTTCGGGCTGTGGCTTACTATATGGTGACGACAGTGTGTGCTGTTATATTGGGCATTATCCTAGCGGTTACCATACACCCAGGAAGTGGAAATGATAATGAAATCAGCCGAGCAAAGGAGGGTGCAAGACCGACGACCACCTCCGATCTGCTCATGGACCTAGTCAGGTAAGGAGTCAGCCAATATAGGTAGATAGATAGACAGGTCAGCAGGGGCGTCACGACTGGGGAGGAGGGGACGCCCCCGCCCAATGCTGTCGGCCAAGTCGGCCAGTCAAAACAGTTGATTTTTTTTCATGAAAACAGTCGGTTTTTCTGAAAATCGGTCTATTTTTCGTCAAAATTGTCGGTTTTTCTGAAAATCAGTCGATTTTTTTCAAAAATGTCATTTTTGTTCTTGAAAACAGTCGGTTTTTCTGCAGAAAAAATCGGTAAAAATTACCAGCCAGTCGGTAAATGCCTCGTCCCCACCCCAAAATTAACAGAGTCGACGCGAAGTGCCACGTTTTTTCGTAGATTTTTTTGCTGGAAAGAGTCGGATTTCTTAAAATCAGTATTTTTTTTTATTTTTAAATCAGTCATTTTTACCGACTATTTTCGCAGAAAAACGACTGTTTTTCAGATTAATATTCTTTGAGCCCAAGCTGACTTTGAAACATGTATTCAAACAATGTTTACAACTTATACGTCAGCTATGATACGACAGCCTGAGGAGGACCCTTGCCAAGAAGGGCCGAAATATCGCTGATGTTATCCGTTGTAAGCATTGTTTGAATAAATGTTTTTCAGCCGAAGAATCTCGCGATGAATCGGCTGAGCGTCTCCTGAACATTTTGAAAAATGTCGGTTGACCCCTTAATGCGTGACAGTTACGATATATAAAATGACTTTAAGCAGTGAAACTGAAAAAAGAGGGAAAATTGATGTTAGTGTACTAATGATTCAAATCCACCTACAATAGTTTTAGATGAAGTCTTGTCCGAATCAGTTTATATGTGGAGGGTGGTAAAAAGGTGCTGCGCAGTGGTGGGCTAGAGGGTCAGCTCCTTGCACGCCTCCGGTGACGGTCGCAGGTTCGTTGTGGTATTACGCTTGCCTGTATTACAGTCTCACGTAACAAAAATTAGCACAGGCCTACTAATTATACTAGTACTCATGTAAGGAAGTGATTTTAATTACCCTTGACAACCATGGAGACTTGGAAAAACCCGTAAAATTCGCATACGGGCAAAAATGAATTAAGGGGCAACCTCTGAGAAGGGCTCTAGGTACTACTTTCTCGAGCAGGTAGACCTTCCCATTTTGTTTTCACCAAAATGATTTTCTCCCAACCTAGACCCCCCCCCCCCCAACCTCCATGACTTCATATATTGCCCCTATGATCCACGCAGGGGGTCGCTTCTTAGGAGGATTGGTTGAAGCGTCGATCTGCAAACGTCCCACTAGGCTTGGCCCACAAGTTAGGGTACACCGTGACCATTGAAAGGAAGCTTAGAGCACCTCGCTATGAAGAAGGTGGAATACATACCAGTAATCGACTCAATTGTGAAGGTTGCACAGATTTCGCTGTTTCTCTCAAAAGCTAGGGTTGAGGGGTTATTCACTCCCCGACACCTGCTGTGCACCCTTTCCCGGCACCAGGCGGAGCCAGCGGTCGGCCATAATGTTGCCCATTGACGCTTACAAACATTTTACTGTTCTAACATGTGGCAACGGGTGTCATCCGGTGCCGGCACCGTGCACTTGCTGTATACAAAATCGAGAGTGGGGAATCCCTCGACTAGGGCTGGGGCCCTCAAGCTGACCGGCTGAAGATATTGTCTTAGCCGAGAGCTAGAATATCCTTGGGGGATGGCCCAACAAATTCCTCTTAAAAGTGCGAACAAACGAACAGGACTTCCTGGCCGGATTTCCTGCACTTTCATCATCAAGTTGAACAAATTTGAACTTTTCCATATGGAAGCGATGATGGTGCCGAAAATCCGGTCAGGAATTCCAGTCCGGGAGCTCACGTACCTAATCTCCCTGTTTACGGAAATGGATGTCTCAAGAGCTAAAAAACAACTGAAAGAAATTGTTTTGAAGCTCGTCCGTCACCCGTGGTACTCAAGTTAGCTGATAATATCAGTGCTCGGAACTTTAGTGTGGATTTTGTTCACCGATAAAAAGATGTTGCCGAAACAAGGGATGCGACAATTCTAAAAGAGATGGGAAGTATGAAGGGTGGTTAAGGAACTCCATGCTTAATTTCGAGAACGAATGTCTGGTTTACGTCGCTTACGACTATTAGCCCGGGCGTGGGACTGAAGCGAAGCAGCCTCTCTTCCCTCAGTAAAAAGAAACCTCGTCGGAAAATTAAAGAATATTTGTAATCCTCCAGAAAGAACTGGTTACAAATAGAGAAAGTGGAAAGAAAAGGGTCGAAATGACCACTAGACTAAAACTCAACATTACCTACTGCAGGAGAATTCATTTCCATTCGTTTCTTGGGTTTGTATTTGCTGTTTGGCTCCATTTGTTAGTTCTGTAAGTTATGGATATTTGGGTCCAACGAGTCCCGGGGAGCATGTTAGTTGGGTTAACCTACCTCCCTTGACCCGAAAAACTTAAATAGAACATAAAGCATCACTGAACCGCTTACCGGATGTGGACGCTCATAAAGAGTTTCAGCTTATAGAACATAAAACATCACCGAACCGCTTACCGGAGGTGGACGCTTATTAAGAGTTTCAGCAATAATGTTAATCGTGACTGGAAGAGCGTTCTTTTACAACGGGATGTAGACAGTTAAAGGACACCCGAACAATGAATCCATACTTGAACACACCATGGAGAATGCATTTACAGACATGGTCACGGAGAGCATTCTTCTCCTGAGCGTGACGTTTTCAAAATAGGGATGTTTGTTTCTCGGGGTTTGCACATGCAGACTCCAAGACAAAAAGCGCAATTCATTCAAATCTTGTACAGCGCTGGCCGGGCTTAATGGTTAAAAAATATTCGAGAAGAACCAGAAGAAGTGTTGATTGGAGACATTTGTTCATTTCTAAAATTTTTCGGTACTGAAATAAGGACAGGTGCAAAATGGAGCAAAAATCATATCTTGGAAACACTATTTCGTATTTGGATTCGGTTTTCTGCAGGCAATGTTAACGGAAGTCATACAGATAGGGATGATACTTGGTACTCTTCATTTAGGTGTACTTTAATGCTGGAGCAGTTTCTTTGTTGTTTTTCGTATTTTTCTTCCTAATTTCTTTCTTTCTCTTTTATTCCGTTTATGCCTTGTTTTCTGACTTTAAAAAAAGGAAATATCATCATTATTGCATCTGAGAATCGACCGCAGGTTTCTGTAGCTTCGCTGGCCACCTTAAGAGGTAGATACTTACTAGAGTGCGGTTATGGGCCCTTGATTGTCACTGGAAAACAATGCTACTTTCTTTTCCAGGAACCTCTTCCCGCCCAACTTGATTCAAGCTTGCATCGGCCAGGTAAGCGACATTTTTTTTTCCATAAAATATCCATATTCTGTGCTCATTGCAAGAGAGAATTGGATGAGTGCCGAATTATTATTTATTTCATTTATTACCCGTCAACAGGCCGGAGCCAGATAAAATGGAATAGAAAAACGATAAGAGAGGAAAAACAAAAAGAAAAATTTTGTGACAAAAATGACAGTTTGCAAATAAACGAGTCACATCACCAGGAAAAAGTAAGTTCAGTCGAGTGAGGATGTAGATTAGTAGCTTAGAAATCTTGTCAGCTAATTCCCTTTCGGACAAAGTAATCTCTAAGCAGGGTGTTTGGTTCTCCTTTAAAAGATTTTGGAAAACGTACTATTGTCGGAAAATGTCACCATCGATCGAGTTCACTGGAGACCATGTATTAGTACCGTCATCCCTCATTTTCTGTCCGGTCGTAGTAAAGAAAGACGCGAGAGTTGAGTTGCGGCATGAAATTGCATTTTACCGGCGCAACATTGTGACTTTGGAACCGGACCATAAATTAACCCGTTTCGAAATATCTAGTCTAGCAAAAAG
The DNA here is from genome assembly GCA_023053575.1 of Branchinecta lynchi. Taxonomy (NCBI): domain Eukaryota; kingdom Metazoa; phylum Arthropoda; class Branchiopoda; order Anostraca; family Branchinectidae; genus Branchinecta; species Branchinecta lynchi. Next base: position 10,100,603 of record JAKZAP010000006.1, on the reverse strand, counting down.
CCACTTTCCAGTTCTTCGTCGTATCGAAAAAGAATTCATGAATGAGTGTGCGTCAAGTATCCATTTTCACATAAAATGAAAGCGATGGGGAAGGAAATAAGAGACGGACACAAGATAACTCAAATTACCAGTCTTGCTTATTCTGCGTTTTGTGCTATCCCCAGCTTCCTTATGGAATTATAAGGTCCGCCTGTTGCCATTGTTTCATTCGTACTAACGGTTTTTAGCACTTTTTCGGTAGAGCCGAGTTTTGCCAGTAGCGTAACTCAAACTTCGCCGAAAGCCCCAAGTCTTCTGGCAGCTCTTTCGTAGGAGACGTGAGAAGCTTCAAAATATTATTTTTCATTTTGAAAGACTTGGTAGACGATCAGGTCTATCTTCTGTTTTGAACTTCTTTTTTTTTTGCTTGGTTTTCCTACTTTTCACCACGGTGCATAGCCTACAGTTTTCAAACAATTCCAACCTCTGCTTCGAAGTGTAGGAAGGCTTGATAGAGTCGACAAGCGCAAAAAAACGTGGCAAGTATTGGTCTTTTCGAAAAAATTATATTTCTGAACCATTTCATCGTGAAAAGATCATTTCCAGTAAGCTTTAGAAGTATAAACGTGATCACTATTACCTTAACTGTCAAACTCAGCTAAGCCTGTTTTTGTTATCCACGTTGGCTAACTACCACTCGTGTAAATTTCTTTATCTTAATTGCTGGGCGTCCTATGCCAGAACCTGATAGTTGAGTCGTTTCTGCGTCTGCAGTTTTGCTGCTGGCTAAGCATCTATGCCCTTTACCTGGAAGTCAGTGTCCCGTCTCTCAACCATGAGAGAATATGCTGAGGCTCTAATTGGACGGTGATTGATATCCTCCGATTTTGAATTTTTGGGATCCCAAAACGTAAGTGGAGGGATACCTATGACACCGCAAAAGTTGTCCGTCTGTCCCTCCGTCCGTCTTTAAGCACGATTACTCTCGAAGGGAATGAGATATTTTGATGAAACTTGGTGTGGGGATTCGTTGGGTCGTCGCACAAGTCAAGTTCGTAGATGGGCTTTGTAGCCCTAGATTTAGGGGTGGGGGAGGAGGTTCAAATTAAGGGGCAAACAAAATATTTTGAAATAGCTAATGTGATAGTTGATTCTGGGGTAAGAAGACATGCTGAACACGATGGTGAAAACCATTTTCTCGACGGACAAGTAGTTCGCCCGGAATACGGCCAAAACCGGAAAGTTTGTTAAAATTAAAAGTTTTATTTGAAGTTGATTAGATGTTCCTTATTGGGGAAATAAGACACCCTGAGTTCGTTTTTGAGCTTTCTTTTTTCGCCGGACAAGTAGTTCCGGAGTGCGGCCGAAAGGGGGATATTGGCAGAAGTGGCAGGAAGTTTTCGTCAAAACAGATATGACTTAAGAGGGGTAAACACACATGATGAACCCATATCTGAACTTGGTTTTCTCAGATGATTAGCTATTTGGCCTTAATCTGTTTCTGAATTTTAATAGTGAAAATTTTCAAGGAGTCTGGCGATGACTGGATCTGGCTAAGACAAGACCCAGTTGTCTGGATCAGATACTGAATTTTTGGGATCCCATCGAAACCTTTGGTCTTGTTCTGGTTGAGGGAAGTATTAGCATGACGGGACTGGATCAATCTTTGGATAGAAAAGATGTTGTAAGGGACGGATTTGGAACCTCATGTGTCCATGAAAAATGAAAGGATAATATCAGTACACAGTTAAAAAAAACAAGAACTACGAGCTCATATGGCACTTGTTACGAGTAGGCAGTACAAAAAAGTAGATGAGAACGTCACAAAATACACCCGCCATCTAAAAATGCGGTTCGGAAATAGAAGTAGGGTATTAAGTTAACTCACTTTTGAGCTGTTCCGGCATCGTCTCGATTATCTGTGGCAAATGCACATGACTGACTCGTTTGATCCGTAGACGTGCTACACGATTTCCAGTACTCGTTCCATCTCCCCCCTACCGTGGTCGAATCTGGTTCGGACTAAAAAATGGATCATCTAAAGCATCTTCTTTTGGAAAATTCCGGAACAGGAACTTGAAAACATAAACGTCGTATCTCTTAATTCCCTCTTCCTGTCCATCCAGTTTTACTGAAATTGGAGCATAGCCTATCTGCAAGTTTACAGTACCCCCCCCCCCCCCCTCCCCTACCTTGGCCGAATCCGGCCCGGACGCCAAATAACAAATCTAGGCCGCATAAACTCGGTACTGTCGAACATACATTTCATTCGCTCCATCCGTTGGGTTTTTTGCATGTCAAAAGTCCCCCCCCCCCAATTCCCCCAACCTTGGTCGCATATAGTTCGAACGCATGTTTACATGTTGACACCATCGATTCTTATCACCCGTTAAGTTTCACTCGAATCAGATCACTCGTTCACAATTTACGGAAGTCAATTTCCATATTTCTCTTCCATTGCTCCCCCCAAAACACTCGGATCTAGGAACGGAAGTTTCCGGGAATATGTTGTTTCAGGTTCTTAAGTCAATTAAGTCGGGTCGCTAATATGTCTACACAGTTTCGTTTTCTTAGTAAATCTGGAACTATTCAACTCGCGACTACCGGAATTCCAGGAAACTCCCTCCAACTCCCCCCACAGAGCCCCGAAACCACCTGGCTCTGTCAATTTCTATCTAGGCCTACTGCTTGTTCTCTCCATTAAGTTCCGTCCCAATCCCTCTGCTTTAAGCGTTTCTTGAGTCCCCCCAGCAGGTATCGAACCCGACCCGGACTTGACACTGAGCATCCGAGGCGATAGCTCTTTCCACCAGACAATTTTCTTTCAAATCCGATCATCCGTTCAAAAGTTTCGCCCTAGCACATCAGGAAGTATGCCGAACTAGCGGGGACACCAGAGATCCGGACCCCCCCCCCCCCCTCAACTCCTCACAGTGCCTGGATACGGTCCGGTTATGTCAAGGACGTATCTAGGACTTGTGCTTGTTCTTCCCACCAAGTTTCATCCCGATCTGTCTATTCTAAGCGTTTCTCAAGAATTCCGGTTCCCTCCTCCAACTCCCCCCAGTGTCATCGAATCCGGTCCAGATTTAAAGTGGGACGCCTGAGACACAAGGTCATCCTAAATATCAACTTTCATCAAGATCCGATCACTCGTTCGTAAGTTAAAAATACCTCAAATTTTTTCTTCCCCCTCCCTCCACTCCCCCCCCCCCAGATGTTCGGATCGAGAAAGTGACTATTTCCTATTTAATCTGGTCGGGTCCCTGACATGCCTGCCAATTTTCATCGTCCCAGCACATCAGGAAGCACCGAACTCGCGGGATCACTACAAATTTGGACTTCTCCCCCCCCCCAACTCCCCCCAAAGTAAGCGGATCCGTTCCGGTTATATCAGTCACGTATCTAGGACTTGTGCTTGTACTGTCCACCAAGTTTCATCCGGATCTCTCCACTCTAAGTGTTTTCCAAGATTTCCGGTTTCCCCCTCCAACTCCCCCCGATGTCACCGGATCCGGTCTTGATTTAAAATGGAGCGTCTGAGACACGAGGTCCTTCCATGTATCAAGTTGCATTAAGATCCGATCACCCGTTCGTAAGCTAAAAATATCTAATTTTTTCCTCATTTTTCTGGATTCCCCGTCCTTCCACTCCCATCCAGATGGTCGGATCAGGGAAGCGACTATTTCTAATTTAATCTGGTCCATTCCTTGATATGCCTGGCAAGTTTCATCGTCCTAGCTTATCTGGAAGTGCCCAAACTAGCAAAACCGGGACCGACAGACCGACTGACGGACAGAAATTACAATCGCTATATGGAACTTTGCAGAAGGGCAAGTGCCATAAAAAATCTACGCTTTCAGATAAGTTAATCTTGTAGTATTTTGCATTTTAGCGTCATTTTAGCAATTACGACTTCGCTTTGCTTCGAAAACTCTTTAGAGGGTGGTAGGCTGCTCACTCTCACTCTGAAACACTTCTCTGTCAGTGCCTCTGGGGTGAGCTTGATGGACGGATCTCTGTGACAGATCCTTTACGTCGGGGGTTTCGTGACTTCCATCTATTTTTTGTTTTATAATTAATATTATGATTTATTACCCTAAAAAAAAAGGTATCCAAGAAGATCAACGAAACAAGACAAATCCAAAGTAAACAAGATTTGGCATCGTACTGATCCCCCTTGGCTATCCCTTGAATTATCCGAAATCTATTGACATGTTCAATGCGAATCTAATTGGGCTTTGTGGTCTTGGACGTTTCTATCTCGCGCCCTCTTTTACTAGGTCTTCAGTCGGCAAAATACGGTGTGGGCTAAGTGCCACTTGTTGTCCCAGCTGTGGACGAGCGTCCAGAAGCCAACAAGGAATGTGTTTTGACCAATTTCTTTTCTGGCCGCCTAACCTCTTCAGCACAGCGAGAACTATGAATATCACAAAAAAAACGAGGGGCAATGGCAAAACAAACAAGACCAAAGGTTTCGATGGGACCTCAAAAATTCAATATTTAATCCAGACGAGTGAGTCTTGTCTTCGCCAGACTCCTTGGAACATTTTTAATATTAAAATTCAGAAACAGTTTAATGTCAAATAGCTAATCATCTGAGAAAACCAAGTTCAGACATGGATTCAGCATGTCTTTACCCCTATAAGTCATATCTATTTTGATGAAAACTTCCTGCCTTACTTCTGTCAATTTTCCGGTTTCGGCCGAATACCAGAACTACTTCTCAGGCGAAAAAAGAAAGCTCAAAAACGAACTTAGCGTATCTTCTTTCCCCTGTATCGAACATCTAATCAACTTCAAATAAAAATTTAACTTATAACATTTTTTTCGGTTCCAGCCAGATTCTGGCCGAACCATATGTCCGGTTAAAAAATGATTTTCATATATGGATTCACCATCTCTTCTTGCCCTTAAATCGAATATCTAATCAACTACAAATAAAACTTGCTTTAACGAAATTTTCGTTTTTTGCCGGATTCCGGACGAACTACTTGTCCGGCGAAAAAATGGTTTTCATAATCGTGTTCAGCATATACTCGACTATCACATTAGTTGTTTAAAAATATTTTGTTTACTCCTTAATTTGAACCCCCACCCCTAAATATAGGGCTACAGAGCCCATCTACGAAATTAACCTTTCCAATGACCCAAAGAACTCTCACTAAGTTTCATCAAAATATCTTATTCCCTTCAAGAGTTATCATGCTCACAGACGGACGGAGAGACGGAAAATTTTTGCAATGTCATAGGTATCCCGTATCCCGCCACCTACGTTTTGGGATCCAAAAAGAACAGCACTCAAAATTCTAATCATAAAATTATAAAGATTATAGACACCGTATGTATTCTTTGGAAAGCTCCTAGTTAGATATTCGATGCGTAGCCTAATGCGCCTTAGTTACCGCAGACGTCGCTCTTTCATGGTGATGCTGACTTCCTACTTTTCGGAGCTTCCTTGCCGTATCTATTTAACTGGCCCAGCAGGGTCGTATCCAACACGTAGCAGTAAAAGAAGAACATAGTTCAGAGGTTAAAGCCTATAAAAACGATTATTTTTTTTATTTAAGGGGGGGTCAAACCCTCTAGCCCCTCTCGCTGGATACGGCCTTGGCTTGTTTGTTGGTGTTGGGGTACATACAGTACTACTATGTAGTAGTGAATCCCTCTCTGCCCCCTTATCGCAGTGCACTCTTGCTGTGGCTGTGCAGCTCCCGAAACGATTGAGCGCTGTTACTGTACCCAAAAGTGCTGCATTCTCGCGGCTCTGCGACATTCAGTGCACTACCTCTATGGTGCAACAGATGGTATACAAGGTTTCGTATTAACAGCCGCTCGATATTTACGGAATACCATCTTAGATATGCTTGGTGTCATAGCTGAGAGGCAGAGGTTCGTATCATCATTCGATCTTGCTCTTTGGCCTGTTGGCCTTTGAGTATTAATGTTTGTTTTCACCTGTCTGTCTTGGTTCCGGCGTATGTTTTGCAGTTCGTGCTTGCTCGGTATCCATTCCGCGAAAGCCTGCCGAACTTACGCAAGCTTCTGTTTGGTGTCCTAGTTTTATCGTGTTTGCTCTCCTGGCATAATGAGACAGTCGAATTGGACCATAGAGATTTCTATGTCATTTTGCTCCAAGTGGCTCGTGGAACTGTTTGCGCTTAGGCTTAACAAGTAGAAGGAAAGATCGTCCATGGAACAGAGAGGCACGTTGAAATAGGAAATGTCTACAAGACAGAATTTGTATGATTGGGCAGTTAGAAAAGGGCTTCATGGCTCACCAAAAAGTAAACGCACGTCTGATTTTATTTTTTCCTTTTTTCTCGTTATCACTATAATAAAATGTCGAATTAAAAAAAGAAGATCGTAAACAATAGAGAAGTTCCCATACAGTTGCTAGTTTCCTCCTTAAGATACATTTTCATACCAGTAATATTTAAAAGTAAGCTTGCTGAGACACTTGCGAGCGAGACTAAACATTCTATTGTATAATTAACGTTATCTTCGTTTTTAGAAAATCAATAATTGGAACTTAAGATCATTAAATGTTTGCTTAGCCGCCTGATCTCTTTTTCTACTCTACCGCAAGTCATTTCAGTCCTTGGATAATAAACAAGTACGGTAAAACTTAAAACTTTTCAGATTTACTTTGCCGCCTGTTCACTTGTCTCTATAATCACGCACTGTGAGTAGCCTATTCTCGTTTTCCTTGATCGAGTCACCATTTCTTTAAATCATTCCACTTCTCTGTGTCGTTTCTTCGGAAGTAATTTCCACTCCGAATTTACCATGACACTTTGTTTACGAAAGTCGAAATCACCATCGTCGTCATCACCATAGCTGTTAAGTTACTCAAAGTCGTTGCTGGTGCTCTGTTGCATAGATTTGTTGAGCAAAAGCACATGAGAATGTCTTGGTTCCCTCGCTCAGCTATGTCACAGCCAATCAGGTGTTTGGAACCATAGTAAGTCTCGTCGAATGAGCAACTTCGTACTTCTTGGAATGTCCCTGAAACGAAAATAATCACTGCTTGTTCTGCTTATGGCACTACCAACTTTCTCTCCAGTGGATCTGTAATCAGATCAGTAGCGTTCCACCCTACTTACCGTAGTTACTACTCACGACGTCTCAAATTCTGGCTTTTTGGCGTCAAGGCTGGAGCGATTTTTTCTATTTTCTGCAAATTATTGTGCCACGGTCTAATCCGGCCAATCACATCACAGAGATTCGTAGTTACCACGCGTACTACACTCCTGAGAAAGCCAATAATTACTATTAGTTACTATTTCGACAAGGCTGGAACGGTCAGCGTAGTAACTTTTCACGAGGTTGGAAGAAAATAGTAACTAATAATTACTACTGTTAGAGGGGTGGAACACGCTCATTGTGTTGAAGTCCCGATAATCGTTTTTTTCGTGTCTTGCACTAGAGCTTTCTTCTCTTTGTCCTTTAACAGAAGGGTCACTAAGTATCTTACATAACTATCTTATATATAGTTATCTTAACTATCTACCATATAGATAGTTAATATATCTTATACTAACTATTATATATCTTATGATCTAGCGTTAGTATCTTAATTTTCGATAGAAAAAAACTCAGCTGACATATCCGTTTAGTGTAGTCAAATAATATTGTCCCGGTTTCGTTTCTCTGGAAACGAGTAGTCAGCAGCAAGTCAACAAATCAAAAACAACTTCAGTTTTTCTTAAAAACTTCTTAGCAGGTCACGTGGAGAAGGATCTTTTTGAAAGGGATATAGAGGAATATAATGAGGTCCTTAGAGACTCAGCAGGAAGATGACACACGGAGAAGTAAGACGCTTACTTTCAGAAAGGGAGAAGGTTTCTGGTCACAGGATTAGGCTACATCTCTTGGTTGAAATTGGAATTATTCAGGACTGCCGTTTTTTTTCTTCAAACAAAGACTCTTCAAACAATATGGCCTTTGGGTTTTTCAATACAGATATATATATATAGCCTACGGATTTGCCGTGTTTTATAAGTTTTTTTTTGCCGAAACTTTCGACATTTTGCGGATCTTTGGAACACATGTCGAGAAAGCTGCTTCGGTTTCCAGAGCATATCCACCGCGACAGCTTTCCTTAGAAGCGCGAAAAACTACCAGAAAGTGACTTCGCCTTTGATTTCCAGATCGCAAAATCCCTCCTGTAGTCAGAGCTAGGCTGAATAGCCAACAGGGGGAGATCGATTTTCTACCCCGCAGGATAGTATTATATGTTGTTGGTATGATGTGTGGGCTACCTTGAGTAATTTAGCGAAAAGACTCTGATTAGTTTCCACGCAGTCCACTCTCAGTCAGTTAGTGTAACGTGGGACCTGTCGCAGGTCCACGTTAACTTGTTAACGCAGGTCTCAAGTTAACTTGTATCCGCGATGACACATGGTCGTGTGTCGAAAGTACTCTTCGTACTCTTGGTCGCCAATAACCCTCATCCATACATCAGAAGACTCCAGGACTGAAAACCCGTGACCTGTAGACAGTTAGACAGACATCGACAGGCGGATTGAGAAAACATCTCTGAGACACACCAGCTCGCGGCCGAATTGCACATGGTATCAAGGGAATCTCTGTCTAACGTATTTTGTATTTTTTATATTCACGGACCGGAGCTTTTTACATTTTTCAGTAGCTCTAAAAATTCATTCTTGGCGGTCGCTTTTGGCCTTTTTAGGCTTACAGTTTCGCTTCGTCGAACTGTATATTCTAGTCTTTGCGGTGCACGTCACTGGATTTCGAACCCTGGTGGAACCATTTTGATATGTGTATGCTTTGGCCGTGGGGCTATACGGCAGTTTTGCCGTATTGACATTTGTCTACCCCTTTTCGGCCGAATGACGACAAGTTATGGGGGTTCTATTGACAATCCTTGCAGTTCTTGGGAGGTTTCTGGGGATTTTGGCCAACAAATTTCCGACGTATTTTGGACCGTGGCTTGTTTTTTTTTATCACGATCTGGCGACACTGCTATACGGACGGCGGTCTGCATCTTCTCATGGATTGCCTATCCAAGGTTGTACTTTTTTTTTTTTTTTACAAATTTTCCGAAACTTACCATTTGAGTAGGTTGACACCTTGCTACATATCTGCCCGTCCAGGCACTCTGCTACGAAGGGTATCCAGTACCGTGATGTCCTCATGGTGTCGCAGTCGTAGCCATCCTGACCGTGCGTTCCACACTGGTAACATAACAAAGAGGCGTTCTGGAGATCAAAACCTGCGGAAGGACAATACTATGTAGGGTATCCAGATCAAGGGCCCAGGATTTGTTGATCATCGCTCTGATTTGATGACATACTCCCTGTACAAATAGTGTGATGACACATGCCGCTATGTGATCTGAATAGAAGAATTAGCAAAAGTACTTGTCTCAAATGTTCCATTAAAGTCAAGACTGGATTCAACAACTGCGGGAGTGGGGGGTGATGCTGTGACACTTTTAGAATGCATGGATCTGGATGGAACTTGTTGGGCTCCATCGTAGTCCCATGGTGTCTTCGTTGCTTATATCAAGAGTAACTATGGACCTGTCCGTGCTTAACTGCAAGACTGGACAGAGTGCAATGGAGCGACGATGGTAACTTTAATGGCGGAAAGGTCAAATTAACCTTAGCATTTTTCGAATAATGGCGGAAAGGTCAAATTAACCTTAGCATTTTTCGAATAATCTGACTTCGGTGTCAGAAGTGATCAGTCGAATTTTTCCTCTATCATGCTTCTTAAAATGAAGTCATTGCTTTGCATTTTCTATTTTTAGAGGCAAAAATAATACCAAGGTGGCAGATTTTCTGCACCTCTTGATATCTAGGACCCCATCCCCAAATTCCGTATCTGGTTGGAAACGATTTTTGTATTTAGTTGGAACGACAGTGGCTGTCGTATTAGATAACGCCAGGAGGTTGGGACGCACACTCAAAATCCTACTGGATTTTCAATTCCTAGCGCACTGTTGACAATCCCTAGCCTACTGTTGACTGCTCTAGACCTCAGAGAGAACGATCAGTAATTCCTGCAAGCCTATGAAAATAGCTGACCAAGTGGCTTCTGAATAATGATTAAAAATATACATGCGGCATGCCGCTATTCAGTTACATATTACACGTCCATGTCCTTCTGTCCCATTGGTTATTTCTGTTTGCCAACGTTGTCCCTCGATATGCAAGTTCCGGGAAAATTTGGGGATAAAAAACAGACGTGCGCAGCCCTACTATGTTGACCTATTTGAAGGAAGCTTTCACAGTCTTTACCAAACCGAAGTTTGGGGGTTTGAAGCGAGTTAATACGCGTACATTGGTTTAATAGGCTATTCAAATTAGCGTCACATAATTCACGGGCAAAATTAAGAACGAGATAGAAAATGAGCTTACATTCAAAGAGGAGTATGATGATCGTTGATAACAACCACATAACTGACTAATCTTGCACATGTGTCTCATATGTGGGTTGATGAGATGAAACTCGTTAGTGACGTCATCGTAGACTGAATAAAACACACATGGTCACAGCTGAAACTTGCCTCTAGATAAAGAACGAAACGTAAATCAATTCAACTGTTGCTTGCTCCTGGTAATTGTCACTCATCTACTTGTGGAGATGATTCAGAACAGATGTCACAGCCAAGTGCGGGGTTACATGCTAAGGGAGTGAATTGATATGGCGTAAAATGCGGTCTATATCAAATCCGTCTTTTGGAATTTACTACGTCTTTTGGAACTACAGTTAGATATCCGGAATTCGAATAGCATAATCTCCTTAAAGCGAGCATCGAAAGGTCATTGCGGAAAATTTTTGTTTCAGTGTTTTCTCCTTCTTTCTCGTTTCGTGTCTCCTTTTGTTTTTCTTTATTTTTTTTCTGTTTTATATTTAAAGTTGAAACCTTAGGTTTTTCTTTTCCTCTTCTATTTCTTTCCTTTCTCGATGTATTCAGTTAAATGATTCTGTTTTTTATTTTTTTTATGTAGTAATATCATTTATCACGTGTCCTGCCCTAGCCCTGGACTAGTCCTTTGGGCTATCTTGGCAGGAAGATTATGTTAGATATGTATATTTCTTTACACATACTCAACTGAAACTGAAATAAGGGAGAAACCATTACCAGTCGAAATTTTCAACAGTGGATTATTAGTGATAAAGTCCTAATTAGCTAACATTATCCGCAACTAATAGACAAATTGATCAACCTCTATCAAATCAAATCAAATCATTTAATGTAAACAAGATACAGTCTCTCATAGGCATAGCCCAAATATGGTATCTTTTAGTCAAACAGTTAATACAAGAAAGATTTGTCAACGAGAAAAACAAAAAGAATAGGATAAAACGCACAAGTTACGAATTGTTAAAAGTACGAACAAAACTCGGCACAAAGCTTCGAGAATAACGCTGTGACCTGGAGTAAACCGGTGTCAGTTTTGGAACTTTCACAGACGCCTCTCTGGGGAGTCGGGATCTGAGGGGGACAAAGGGAGGCGGGAGGAAGTTCTTGTAGATGGGGTGGAGGAGGAGGGTTGAGCCAAATTTTAGGCACAGTTTCTCTCGACGGACAAAAAGGGGGTCAAGTTTGTATTCTTTTAGATAAAAAGAGTAAGGCAGTGGGGAACCTCCGTAGATGATTTGTAGAGACCTCTTCTGAACCCGTTCAATTTTATCACTTTCTTCTTTTGTAAGAGCGAAATGCCAAACAGGACATGCATATTCTACTAGTGGGCGGATGAACATGCAGAAAATTAATTTTAGTTTATCCTTGGGAACCCGGAATTTCTTTAGAGTCTTCAGCATTTGGATAGCACCATTTGCCTTTTTACAATCAATCTTGTGTTTTCATGCCAAGTTAGATCAGAAGAGATCACTACCCCAAGCAGGGTAGTGCTGTTACTGAGGAGGTTTGGGTCTATAGGTGGTTCGAATTCAGGTAGGCTTTTCTATGACGACGCGCCCGTCAATTTCCGCCCTCTCATGAATTTGTCAGTTGGTCAGACAGTGTAAGATAGCTTAGGGCAGTGGCTCCCAACCTTTTCCGCACCGCTTACCCCTAATCAAGGTTCAAAAAGGTTGCGTAACCTCATTTGGGGGTATCCCTCCGCATACGTTTTGGAATCCCAAAAATGGGTAAGGCGAGATTTTGAGAGCTACGGATTTAACCTGTTTGGGTTCCTTTACGTATCCCTTGCAAGGGTCTCACGTACCCCTTTGGTTACGCGTGTTGCGTACCCCCATTCGGGGGTATCCCTCCGCATACGTTTTGGAATCCCAAAAATGGGTAAGGCGAGATTTTGAGAGCTACGGATTTAACCTGTTTGGGTTCCTTTACGTATCCCTTGCAAGGATCTCACGTACCCCGTTTGGTTACGCGTACCACCGGTTGGGAACCACTGGCTTAGGGGATAGGCTACACTTTCGGAATACCAAAACGTAAGTGGAGGGATATGACTTCGTAAAAGTGGCCCGTCAATGAGATAGTTGATCTAGGGGTAAGGAGACATGTTGAATCCAGATATGAAACTTATTTTCTCGCCGGACAATTAGTTCGTCGGAATCCGGCTAAAACCGGAAAATTCGTTAAAAGTAAAAGTTTTATTTGCAGTTGATTGAATGTTCGAGTTTAGTATAAAAAGACATGCTGAATCCGTATATGAAAATCACTGTCTACGTGGACATATAGTTCGCCCGTAATCCGGCCAAAACCGGAAAATTTGTTAAAAGTAAAAGTTTTATTTGCAGTTGATTGTATGTTCGATTTAGGGGTAAGCAAACATGCTGAATCAAATATGACAATCATTTTCTACCCTGACAAATAGTTCGCCCGGAATCCGGACAAAACTGAGATATTTTGAAAGTTTTGTCTGAAGTTGATTAGAGGTTCGATGTAGTGTAGGCTATGATCGCATAGGCAAAAACGCTACAAGATTCTCGAAACAAAATATTGAAAGAAACAAATAATACAAAATGTTTAGGTGCATTTGTTTTGGTTTGTATTCATCATAAATGTTTTCCTTTTGTCTGATTTTCTTGCTAGGATCTCTTTCACACGAGCAGCTTCATGATAAGGTTAACGGACTTGCATCGCAAGCATTCTAGCAGTTGCTAGACCCCCACCCCCACCCAAGATCCAAGGCGAAGCTCCGACTCGATCTGACCGCTGGGCCATCTACACTGTAAAAAGTTTCTCCGAGTAAGGATTAAAGTTAACTGCAGTATTTGCTACTGCTATTAATCTTATGTCTGCTGAGATAAGATTAATCCGAACTAGAGACAAAGATTGTCTTTTTAGAGACATCATTAATCCCAGTAGCAAATACTGCAAGATTTTTTGTTACAGTGTAGTGGTGCGGTTCGTGAGCACCCGACATGGGGAGGCTGGGATCAAAGTTTGACTGTTGATCTTAATTTTCTTTTTTTTTTTTTTTAGCAAGTATAAGGAAAATGTGTAGAAAATTCCAACTAATTACTAGCTTCGTCGATTTCTTTTAGTATTTTGTTTTGTGTTTATTCTTGTTATTCCTACAAATCCAAAGAAGAAAGGATGTAAATGGATCACAATAAACAAACGCCGTAAATTATTTTGAATTCGTTATAGTGATTTCTTGGAGATTCTGAAATTTAGCTAAATAATATTCAGCTTCCGAGACTAAAAAATGTCAAATTGGCCGATTATTTCCTCTTGCGACATATTTAAACGTTCAAGTGGCGATTCGCTTGGTTGTTTTAATCCTTTTACTTGCCACTCGATCTTCTCAAAGGTTTAATAACCCGTGTAACCTCCGGTGGGAGATCACTGAATAATTAATGAGCAATGGCCACCTTGCTTGGAAGTGAATTGTGTCCATGTAATGTGTGGGTAATGTTAGCTACCATGAGGATTTTGAAGAAACAAAGGTAACAGTTCGTATGTAAAAATCTGACCCATCGAAAGATAATGGTGTCTCCCACCTTCTTAGACTCACCTTTTAGTTTACTTTCAGTTTTAATCTGTTACTGATTGACAAGTACGAGTAAGCATCTTCATGCACGAAGCTATGGACTTGATTTCGAAACTACTATTTTTGTTGAATCGGTTTGATAACATGTTATTGAGCAACTTATTTAATTGTCCGATTAGGCTAACGTCTGCCACTTCCCTCAATTGCCTAACAGAAGTTAGACAATCTTCACCTCCCAGACTAGGCTTAATATTATTGCGCATTTCCGGACGGGTTCTAGTTTGAGTGTAATTGATCTCATCAGCGCAATTAATCAGACCTTGTTAGGCCGCACATGAGATATGAAATGACGCCAACTAGGGCCAGGGTCTTACCCTAGAAATCTTGCAGCTTACACGACAGAAATTACCCTTGAGCGGGTGAAAGCATGCCCCCCCCCCCGAACTTTTTGTCAGTCAGTGGATTTTTTTGATTGTGTTGCTAGCAACACTTTGGTTTTGTCCTCGTTTTTTTTTTTTTTTTTTTTTTTTTTTCCTATGACTCCGATTTCATTTTATTCCTGGTAATTGAGAAGGGTCTAACCTGTGCGGTTTTTACGGAAAGTGTGGACCTTAGGCCGGATTGATGAATATGACATTACATTTTGGAAAGCTCCGTAGAACTCTTGCCTGGGGCCAATAAGGATGGTTTTTGCTTGTCATCGAGCCAGAGCCTACGGTTTGCGAAGTGAAGTGGAGTTGTATAGCCTATGTCAGAGAGGACTATCTGAAGTTGTGTAGCGAACCTTTCGTTTCATCAAAAGATGTTTCTGCTTTCCAGTGGAAAGCTCCGTTCTAGCACGCAAGCAGGCAGGCACCAGTTTCAAATTGAAGATGGACTAAAATCTATAAGTGTTAAATATATGCGGCAGTTACCCGGCCCCACAGCCAACATATGTTCTTTGAGTGATGAATAGAAAAATCTACAGAGACAAAAAAGTGGCTTTTTCCCACGGGTCCGAAAGTGCTGCCATCTATTGTTTCTGTCCATGTCTGCGACGATTTCAGCTGAGTTTATAATTTTTTTTTTTTGCACTTTGGTTTGTGGTAGAGTAACGGTATCAAATGAGCCTCTTAAACTTTAAAAGTTCTCTCATTGCTAAAGAAACTAGAGCTTATCCTTTGCTCCTTTCTAAGTCGTGACGTTAGAAAGTTGGCCTACGGCAAAAAAGTCAACTTTTGAACTAAGACAGGTAGAATTTTTTTTTCGACGGCAATCGATAGCCATTGATGAGCTGATCAAAGTATATGTCATCCATTTTTTGGTACAAAAATTCCTTCATGAGATACACCAGTTTGAAAATTTCAAAGGGGTTGACAACTTCATAGTAAGGTACATTGAAACCAAAAATAGGCGATACCAGTTATGATACATATAGGGGACTTTAAGCAACAGTCGACTGTTAGCCCATCATCATCTTCGGTAATGAGGGGTTTGCAGCTTTTGCTAGTTGGTATACCTGTTATTTGTTTCCGGTGTATTCGATGGTAAGAACAATTTGGTTCCCAATGGCAAGATATGCAAGGGACTTGTAAGTAATAATCGGCTGTTATGCTACAATCATCTTCTGCGATGATGGGTTTGCAGCTTTTGCTAGCTGGAGTACCCACTATTTGTTTCCGGTTATCTTAATGTATATCACGGGAGAGGGACTTGTAAGTAGGAATCGGTTCACGAGGGGCTAGGAATTTTTGCAAATGGGTGCACATTGTATTCGATTTCTATAAATCTGACGGTAAGAAAGTTTGTGTCGATGGTCTATCAATGTAACCGAGGATTAACTGTTTACACAACGGATACAAACGAAAATGTAAAGCAATGAGGTAGTTTCATAATAATTAGTAGTGTCATCTATGGTATTTTAATCCTGAAAAGTTACGGATAGGTTTCTATTACCAACTAGATTATATAAGATATTGTTCCAAGTTTTCATCCGTCACGATGTCTACGATTGAAAAGGATAAAGTACAACTGACTGCAAAGTTAATTTAGTCCCTTCTTCCTATATTATTTTGTTGTTGTTTTTACAACGCTGAAGAATACCTTTTGATCATATGATTAATTTTTTTAGAACATCCCGTTTAAAAAAGCTTATGCAATAATCATCTTCAGCGATGAGGGGCTTGCAACTTTTGATAGCTGGTGTATCCATTATTTGTTTCCCGTGAACTTGATGTCAACAACGGGAGACGGACTTGTAAGTAAGAATCGGTTCACGAGGGGCTAGAAATTTTTGAAAATTGGTGCACATTGTATTTGATTTCTGTAAATATGACAGTAAGAAAGTTTGTATCGATGGTCTATCGCTATAACCTAGGATTAACTGTTTACGCAACAGGTACAAACGATACGGTAATGTAAAACAATAAGGCAATTTTGTAATAATTAATAGTGTCATCTATGGTATTTTAATCCTGAAAAGTTACGGATAGCTTTATAATATCAACTAGATTATATAAGATATTGTTCCAAGTTTTCATCCATCACGATATCTACGATTGAAAAGGATAAAGTTCAACTTCGACGGCAATCGATAGCCGCTGATGAGCTGATCAAAGTATATGACATCCATTTTTTGGTAAAAAAAATTCCTTTATGAGATACACCAGTTTGAAAGTTTCAAGGGGTTGACAACTTCAGTAGTAAGGTACACACTGAAACCAAAAATAGGCGATACCAGTTGCGAGACATTTAGGGGACTTGTACGCGACAGGCGACTGTTAGCTCATAATCATCTTCGGCAATGAGGGGTTTGCAGCTCTCGCTAGTTGGCGTACCTGTCATTTGATGAACAATTTGGTTCCCAAATGTAAAACATGCAAGGGACTTGTAAGTAATAATTGGCTGTTATGCTACACAAATCTTCAGCGATGAGAGGTTTTCAACTTTTGCTAGTCGGTGTACCCATTATTTTTATCCGGTGAACTTGATGTCTATCACGGGAAAGGGACTTGTCAGTAGAATCGGTGCACGAGGGGCTAGAAATTTGTGCAAATTGTTGCACATTGTATTCGATTTATCTAAATCTGACGGTAAGAAAGTTTGTATCGTTGGTCTATCGCTGTAACCTAGGATTGACTGTTAACGCAACGGGTACAAACGATACTGTAATGTAAAACAAGGTAGTTTCGTAATAATTAATAGTGGCATCTATGGTATTTTAATCCTAAGAAGTTACGGATAGCTTTATAATACCAACTAGATTATATAATATATTATTCCAAGTTTTCATCCGTCACGATGTCTACGATTGAAAAGGATAAAGTTCAACTGACTGCAAAGTCAATTTAGTCCCTTTTTCCGATATGCTTTTGTTGTGGTTATGGCAATCGATAGCCCTTGAAGAGCTGATCAAAATATATGCCATCCATTCTTTTTGAACAAAAATCCTTCATGAGATAAACCAGTTTGAAAGTTTCAAGGGGTTGACAACTTCAGGAGTAAGGTACACACTGAAACCAAAAATAGGCGATACCAGTTGCGAGACATGTAAAGGACTTGTAAGCAACAGTCGACTGTAAGCAACAGTCGACTGTTAGCTCATAATCATCTTCGGCAACGAGGAGTTTGCAGCTTTTGCTAGCTGGTATACCTGTTATTTGTCTCAGGTGTATTCGATGGTAAGAACAATTTTGTTCCCAATTGTAAGACATGCATGGGCCTTGTAAGTAAGATCGGTTCACGAGGGGCTAGAAATTTTTGAAAATTGGTGCACATTGTATTCGATTTCTGTAAATATGACAGTAAGAAAGTTTGTATCGATGGTCTATCGCTATAACCTAGGATTAACTGTTTACGCAACGGGTACAAACGATACGGTAATGTAAACCAAGAAGGTAGTTTTGTAATAATTAATAGTGTCATCTATGGTATTTTAATCCTGAAACGTTACGGATAGCCTTCTTCCGATATTGTTTTGTTGTTGGTTTTACAACGCTAAACAACAGCTTTTGATTATGTGATTATTCTTTTTAGAACATACCGTTTTAAAAGCTTCGATAAGTTGACAATTTCAGCATTTAACCGACAGCGAAGAAACAAAACCAAAGTGTTGCTCTCGCAACACTTTAGCCGGCGAAGCCGGACAAAGGTTGCCGCAACACTTCACGTTGCCCGGGCAACGTAGGTCTAGTTTTTTTTCAAAAGAGAATTGGTTCTTATTCTTTAGTGTGGCGAAAGTACCACCCTTCTCAGAACATTATTAAATCCAGAATTAAGAAGTGCCATAGGTTTTGGTATTTTCCGTGATGTGGGCTGTCGTTAGGGCGAATCGAGCAGGGATTTGTTACCCTCCAATTGGGTATTGGTACCTCAGAATGAAGCCTGCATAGCGAATATTTTTGTTTTGTTTAAGTTAGTTCCAGGCAAATTTCCCTTGAAGTTTCTAGTTTCATGGTTAAAACTATCCTAACCTTCTGAAAGCACCAACGGTTCTGGATGACACACCGTGTTAGGCGAAAAATTCGAACAAATATTAGTTGATTTCTAAGATTGTGATATCCAGTCAATGGGGCAAATAATTATTCCTTACACCTTCAATAAACCGCGACATTCGCCATTACAAAGTCCAATATCATAGTAATTTTCAGCAGTTTCAAGTTCAGCTTGTATTTAGTGAAATTTTTAACAAGTGCGCAAGCGCTCAGACGTGGAGTGTGAAACTAAAATGTTATCACATCTTATATACAAACAGCGTTAGAGCCAAGATATTTCACATCCCCAATAACCAAACAAGTATTGAAATAACCTAATTTGAGATCATCCCACTTTAAAAGCTTAATAGTATATTAAGTATAAATCCAAAGAAATTTTGAAGATCTTGCAAAAACAGTTAAGAGTTCCAACACTGAATGTCTGCCAGCAGCCCTCTTGCGGAATCTCTTTTCCATTAGCAAGGTAATAACAAGTGCAATAAACCAAATCGTAGCAGCGTAATACCCCCTTCGTCACATTTCATTAAAAACCGCAAAAACCACAAAAAACTGGACAAAAACCGTCCAGTTTCCAACTGTTCATTAAAGATCGAAGTACGTCGCCTGGTCTTATTTTTTGCTGTTACCCTTATCTGTAGATATATCTCCCCAAGTATACACGAGTTGAACTTGAGACCTGTCATAGACGAACTTACTTCATCTGAAATCGGGGGGCACAGCGGCCCATGAACGGGAGAGTGGGGAGGGGTCGTGACCCATCAAAATGCGTATCTATACCTCTATTTCCTCAAAATACCAGCTTAGAGTTTGATTCCAGTCACGGTTCAAAAACTTTACTCATTGGCAATTTGGGCCCACTTGCCCATGAGCCTGAAGGTTTTAACTCCGTGTTTAACAACCCTAAAGATCTGAAAGCACAAGAAATTTCATCGCCCTATCTCCATTTCCCAGCCGTAGGATCTACAAGTATAAGTAATTTCATTATCCTATGTCTACCTCTGGTCAAGTGATGAACATTATTCACTTGGAAATCTGGGCCCATTTGCCCCTGACCCGGGGGTGGCGGGGGGACCCTGAAAAGGTACAACTAGACCCCAATCTCTAAAAGTGTACGGTTCACGAGGTATAAACTCTAGTAAAAACGGTGAAAACCGGCTACCTCGCTCGCAAGAGTGGATTGTTTCACTCCACCAAAAAGCCAAGTCTTGTTCTCTGCCGTTGTAGCCCCATAGCCTGACTGGAGTACACCAGATCTGCGGGTGAGCAACACCTCGCAGGCAGTACACAGAATATTTCCTACTTGTAATTTTGCCGTTGTTTCGAATTGTGGAGCTCCTGTCGAGGAAACGAGACAGGCTGGAAACTCTGGGAATTATGGACACGCTGTCACAGTTGTAATTTGGAACTGGCTCGGAGGATTATTTTGTTTGGACTAAAGCTTTTGGCTTTTGAAAGACCATCGGAGAGTGCGCAGAAAGCGAGTAGCTTTTTTCTTTATTGACGTCCATTAGCTTCCTCGATGGTTCAGAGATGGCGAGACGATAGGATACTTGACAGAGTTAGATTTTTGCGCCAAATAATTAGGTTAGTCATAGGAAAGGAGAGAGTGGGAATGGAGGGCATGGGACGCTTTTCCATCAGTCATTGATTTGGTGCTGCCTTCGGTGGTACCCGTGTAAATTAATCCCACCGATTTCAAAGCCGCTCTTTGAGTCGTCACAGTCTTGTTACATCATTTTTAGCTAGAAAACTACCGAAAATAATATTTAAAAAAATAAGCACTTGTTATCGTTTAACCTTACATCTAGTGCTCGCCTCCTCCTTGATTTTTAACGACGTCCTCGCATCGACATTACACGGACTTCAACACTTGCCCTGTTTATCTCTGCCCGCTACGTATCAGGCTCCCGACAATTGTTTATATGCTTATAGTCAGCTTAGTCTTTAGTGTGAGAACGATGCTACCCAATCGATGATATGATATGATATTTATTACATTACAAGAAAGCCAAGGGCCATGGCAACACAAATACAAAACGAAAAGAAGAAACAGGAAATTCTCACGATGCCGCATTGCCAGCTTGAGGAATCTTCCCCAACTCTTCATCGTTCTCACCATCCATCCCACATCATACACTGTCATGGCAAAAACCTCATGCCTCAGCTCATCAATCTCGCAACATGAACACTTCATATGGACCACATCTTCCTTCACGGGGAGAAGTAATGACCAGCTCTCCCATTTAAACCACCTATATATCTCCTCCGGTTCCCCAAAGGTAGACTATCGGCCCGTAAAGTAAGCAATAATTTTATTCTTCCTTACCCATTCCTACTTTAAAATATATACTTTCCCCCATGTCTGCTCTTGCTTCGTCAGATGTTCCGCCCTTGCTTCGTACGCTTGGTGTTATCACTATCGGATGCCTATATGACCCTGTACTAATTGTTTTCCCACGCCTCGCCACTCTTCCTTTCCCTTCCCATAACCAGAAATTTTCACCGCTAGCCACCCGTAAAGATTTTTGACAATCGTAGGCTATATGAATAGCTGGATATAATTTAGTAAGGTTCTTAGCTTAAGCATCATTGTTTTTCAGCAGGCAGCAGACTTAATCCCTTTACTAATGGTTCAGAGGTTGTCGCAATATTTTACAATATCATTTTTTTCATTTGGTATTTAAATTGTCAAAATATTGTCAAAAATGTTGCGCTCCCAAAAGTGGCTATTTTTGCGATGACGATACGAAGTTACGAACGCGATCGACGATGGTTGTATCGCTAAGCTGTGTAGCATAACCCCAAAGTTGTTGCATATCACACAAAGTTAATGGGTACTAATATAAAACAAGAAAATTTTGGAAGTGACACAGAAAGTTCCATATTTTTCAGAAAATTTCCCATTTTCTGAATGGTTCCAGCAATCTGCAACCCTATCATGTTCGGCCAAAAACCACGATAAGTAGGCTACCACGTCTGGCAATCCTGTCAGCTCCCTCTTATCAGAAATGGAGAGATTTACACCGCTTTCTCACTTTTTGTCTCGGGAATCCTCAATGCCTTACAACTTACAGCAGTCCTGTTGATTGGCCAGTCAGGCTGGACCGTTTTTATGCGGCCGTAAATCGTTCCTTATCACCGACAGGCGGACAGACATGATGATTTTCTTAAGGGCACTTCCAGTCCAGGAACTTTTTAGAGTCGAGGAGGTTTTTCGCTTAAAGAAAAGTGGATAAAGATCCAGATTAAAAGGCCCGTGATTCTAGAAGTTAGGATAGCCGAAGGAAAACTTTAAAAACCTGTCTTAAACCTAAGGGAATTGTAGGAAGAAAAGTAAAATAAGCCCGCCCTTTCTTTTGAACTACAGCGAAAATGAAGAAAGGTTTCAGGCGTCAGCCTTACATGTTTTGCGTAGCAATAGTCTTTGTGCAGGTTACCTTACCTTATCCTTACCTTGTGGCGTTAGTCGGTATAATTGTAAGTGGAAGTTAACTTGCTCGTCTCTTGGTATTTCGATAAGCCCTGCTGCAGTCCGCCTTCTTCAGATAATCGTCGTGTGTTGACGTCGTCGTTCTTGTGTCGTCGTCCATGAAGCGCCGTAAAAAAAAAGAACTGTGTTTTTATTAGATTTTTGTCACCAACTATTTTGAATTTACGTAGGAATCTGGAACTCGAATAAGCTCATCTCCTTCAAATGAGCAGACGAGGGTCATTACAGAAAAATTATCAATTAGTCGAGCTTGGTGCTGACCTCATCCTGATTTTTCTCGCAAGTTTTTATTTCCTTCTTTCTTCTTTCCTTTTGTTTTCGGGTATTCTCTCTTCTTTTTTATTTAAAGTCGATCTCTTTTCTTTTTAAGTTAATATTTTCAATTAACCTGTTGATTCTGATTGTTTTAAATTGTTATTTGTTGTCCTGCCCCAGCTATGTTCACCTTCTTGTGCTTTTCTGTCAGTTTATATATATAAATATATATTTATATTTACAGATGTGTTTATATTATTTCTATATACATGTATATATATATATCTATTTGAAAATCCAGTGAAAATCCAGTAAGCCATACACAGAAGCCTTCAACCACAAAAATATTCTCTATCTTACATTCATAAATTAATCATTTTCACCCGCGGATCTAACTAACTTTCTGCTAGCTTAGTCACTCTTGTAACCAGTTTTCCTGAATCGACTCTAATAATAAGGACGTAGATGGGACGTAGAGAGATGCCTTGGAGTACCTCATCTCCCCCGTACTGAAATAGTGTACCCTTGTATTAGTTGTATATTGTTTTTAAATATAGATAATTAACCGTAGTGTCTTTTGTACTGTAATTACTTTATTTATTTTCTAGTACAAAACCGTTCTCAAGGAGCCGACGACAGAGCAGTTTCTTATGGCAATGAACGCTACTTCGGGTCCGGTAAATAAGTCAGGTAAGGCGATTTCCTATGTCCTAAGAGAAAGGTGAACGGATTACCCTCGTTATTCAGAAGGTCAGTGTGGGATTCCAGCTGTCATGCGAATGAATTATTAGCCCGTGCTGGTGGAATGGTTAGCACGCTGAACTCGCAAGCAAATGGTTGCTGGTTCGAGTCTCGGTGTTGCCGACCGTTTGTTTTAGGGCGGGCGTGAGTGGGTTGACCCTGTAAGATAGGTTGAAGTCCACCCAGCTTCAAATGGCTACCTGGAGGAATGCAGTTCCCCCAACTGCCCTGCATTTCCTGGATGAGGGTAGAGTATCCGAGATCAGCACCGCACAGTGGCCTGACATTTTTGTTTTACCTCCCTTGGTGAAGATAGTTGTTCCCCATGTAAACAAGACCAAAGGTTTCGATGGGATCCCAAAAATCTAATATTTGATTCAGTCAATCGGGTCTTGTCTTCGCCAGGCTAATCATCAGAGAAAACCAAGTTCAGATATACCTCTATAAGCCATATCTATTTTGACGATACTGACCGAGACTTCCTGCTTTACTTCTGCCAAGTTTCCGGTTTCGCCCGAATTCCGAACGAACTACTAGTCCAGCAAAAAAAGAAAATTCAGAAACAAATCCAGCGTATCTCTTTATCCCTATAAAGAACATCTAATCAACTTTGAATAAAAGTTAAATCCGGTTACAACCGGATTCCGGACTAATTATATGTCCGGGTAAAAAATGATTGTCATATACAGACTCAGCCTCTCTTCTTACCCCTTAATCTTCATCCAATCGAACTTTTACTTTTAACAAATTTTTCGGTTTTGGCCGGATTCCGGGCGAACTAGTTGTTCGGCGAGAAAATGGTTTTCACCATCGTGTTCAGCATGTTTTTGGATCCCAAAACGTAAGTGGATGGATACCTATGACATCGCAAAAGTTGTCCGTCTGTTAGCACGGTAACTCTCGAAGGGAATGAGATATTTTGATGAAACTTGGTGTGACGATTCACTGGGTCAAGAGTAATGTCGATTTCGTAGATGGGCCCTGTAGCCCTATATTTAGGGGTGGGGGAGGGGGTTCAAATTAAGGGACAAACAAAATATTTTTAAACTGCTAATGTGTTAGTCGATTAAGGGGTAAGAAGACATGCTGAGCACGATGGTGAAAATCATTTTCTCTCCGGACTAGTATTTCGTCCGGAATCCGGCAAAACCCGGAAAGTTGGTTAAAAGTAAAATTTCGTTTGAAGTTGATTAAATCTTTGATTTAGGGGTAAGAAGACATGTTGAGCATGATGGTGAAAATCTTTTTCTCGCCGAATAAATGGTCGTCCGGAATCTGGCAAAAACCGGAAAGTTTGTTAAAAGTAAAAGTGTCATTTGAAGTTGATTAAATGATTGATTTAGGGATAAGAAGAGATGCCACGATGGTGAAAACCATTTTCTTGCTGGACAAGTAGTTCGTCTGGAATCCGGCAAAAACCGGAAAGTTGGTTAGAAGTAAAAGTTTCATTTGAAGTTGATTAAATGTTTGATTTAGGGGTAAGAAGATATGCTGAACACGATGGTGGAAACCATTTTGTCGCCGGACAACTAATTCGCCTGGAATCCGGCCAAAACCGGAAAATATGTTAAAAGCAAAAGTTTTACCTGAAGTTGATTAGATGATAGATTTAGGGGTAAGAAGAGACGCTGAGTCTGTATATGGCAATCACTTTTTATCCGGACGTATAATTAGTCCGGAATTTGGTTGTACCCGCATTTTTTTTAAGACAAAGTTTTATTTAAAGTTGATTAAATGTTCTTTCTAGGAATAAGGAGATACGCTGGATGCATTTCTGAATTTTCTTTTTTGCTGGACTAGTAGTTCGCTCGGAATTCGGGCGAAACCGCAAATTTGGCAGAAGTAAAGCAGGTAGTTTCGGTCAGTATCGTCAAAATAGATATGGCTTATAGAGGTATAGATAGATAGATAGATAGAATATCTGAACATGATTTTCTCTGATGATTAGCCTGGCGAAGACTAGATCTGGCGAAGACAAGACCAAATTGTCTGGATCAAATCTTAGATTTTTGGGATCCCATCGATACCTTTGGTCTTCTTTTTACCCTTCAATCCAACATTTAATCAACTTCAACTAAAATGTTTACTTTTAGCCAACTTTCCGTTTTTTGCTGGATTCCGGACGAACTACGTGTCCGGCCAGAAAATGGGTTTCACTATCGTGCTCAGCATGCCTTCTTACTCCATAATCGACTATCACATTAGCTGTTTAAAAATATTTTGTTTGTCCTTTAATTTGACCCCCCCCCCCCTCCCCCACCCCTAAATGTAGAGCTACTGGGCCCATCTACGAATTCGCAGACCTTACTCTTGACCCAAAGAATCGTCACACCAAGTTTCATCAGAATATCTCATTCCCTTCGAGAGTTACCGTGCTCACGACAGACGGACGGACGGACGGAAAGACGGCAACTTTTGCGATGTCATAGGTATCCCTCCACTTACGTGTTGGGATCCCAGAAACGTAAGAAAACGTTTCATCACGGTTATTACATAACATACCTTTTAAATTTACAATTTGGTTGGATTAAAAGACGCTGGGCACTGGGCATCAATTCAGATCTCCTAGCTCCTACCCTGCTTTATACCACACATACCGTTTTACATACCGTACCGTTACCACACATACCGTTCCTTGGAACAATCCACTATTGCGAGCGCTGTAGCAGCTTTCGGTTTTCGGTTTCCGGTTTTCACCGTATTTTGTGTAGCTCATAACTCGTGAACCAGTGCAAGTATCAAGCTCAAACTTGGTATACTAGTGGGTATTGGGGTCTAGTGGTTCAGGGGCAAATGGTCCCAGATTGCCCAGTGAATAATGTTCATAACTTGACTAGAACTGGACACAGGACGATGAAATTCCTTGTACATGTAGATCCTAGGGCTGGGAAATTGCTTTTAAAGTTGCACCTCCCCCACCCCCCAGGTTCATGGGCAACTGGGCCCAGATTGCCCAGGAGTAAAGTTTGTTACCCGTGACAGGTATCAAGTTCGCACTTGGTATACTTGTGGGGTATTGGGGTCTAGTTGTGCCTTTTGGTGTCCCACCCCCCACCCCAACCTGGTTCAGGGCCAAATGGGCCCAGATTGCCCAGTGAATAAAGTTCATAACTTGATTAGAACTGGACATAGGACGATAAAATTCCTTGGACGTGTAGATCCTAGGGCTGGGAAATCACCTTTAAAGTTGCACCTCCCCCACCCACCCCGTTCATGGGCAACTGTGCCCAGATGCCCTGGAGTAAAGTTAGTTAACCTTGCCAGGAATCAACAGGTATCAAGTTGAAATTTTTTAGGATTGTGAGCATTGGGGTCTCTTTTTACTTTTTGCGGGTCCCAGACCCCACCCCACTTGGTTCAGGGGCCATTGGGCCTAGATTGCCCATTTTTAATGTTTTTAATTAGACAATAACTGGAGATAAGGCGATGAAATTCCTTTGTGCTTTTGGTTCATAGGGACCGGGGAGAGTTGAACCACCCCACCCACGGAAGGAAACAAACCTGTAATAATAATCAATTATTATTACAGGTTTTGTTTCCTTCCCCGAAGTTGAACCAGAGGATTGACAGCCTGACGAGGACCCTTGCCAAGAAGGGCCGAAGTATCGCTGATGAAGAATCATAGCTGACGTATCCGTTGTAAACATTATTTGAATAAATCTTTCTGGTTAAACCCTTATTAAGAATTAGAAGGCCATATTTTTATTTGCATAATTACTTTGAAATTCTCATAGCGTCTTTTCTAGACTGTTAAGACAAAAACCACTATAAAAACTATCCAATATAACTAGTTTTTTTTTTTATAAAACTATAAAACGCTTGGAACTGGCTGGAAACACTTGCTGGAACACTTGAATACGTGTTATGTGTCCAAGTGTTCCAGCCCAAGCTGACTTTGAATGGTGTTTGGGCTGACACATTATTATGTCAGTGGTATTTCGGCTCTTCTTGACAGTACTCCTTTACAAGCTGTAGCTAGAAATATGAACCCGCGAAATGATTAACTAATATCAAAACCCTCTTCAACACTTCTTTCGACAAAGACGACTAGACTTCCGACACAGGTTGCTGCAACACTTTACGTCGTCCAGGCAACGTAAATAGAGTTAATCTTCAAAAAAGCGACGAACTTCACTAACTTCTTTCTCATTACCTATCTTCTCGCAAAATTAATCACCAAAGTTATTACTTCCGCGATTCACTTTGGAATTCCGTGTTCGTCGTTTATTGCGATGCTTCTGGGAAAGTTGACAAAATCTGTCCTGCCTAAACTTTTTCAAACGGGAAGATTGGCCCTGTTTTGTTCTCCCGTTTTCAGGCTTCCGTTCTGTTTCTACTGGGACTGGAGGCTTAATAGTGCCGTTAAATTTTAACTGAAAAGGCAACTTATTTTTACATCTGATTTTTTAATAAACTGAAATATTTGACCCATCTGAGTTTTTCTATATTTTTTTTTAACCCGAGGCTCTTGTAATATCGATTAGAATGCGTGCGCTTGCACAACAATCTAAATTCTTCCAGAATAAAAAAAAAAAATGCATTTCAAGGATTAGAGCCTGTAAAAATGATGTTCAGACATGTGCCAAGACATAAGACGCAAGAAATCTGCCATCTTAATTTTATTTTCTGGCAATGGCTTACCATTGTAGTTGGTAAATCTTTCAAACATAGAGGTCAGGGGCATAGAAGTACCACAAATCCGAAATAATAAGTTCATTCGGTGAAATTTGTTGAAAAAACGGAGTAACGCACTTCTATCTGGTTTTCCGACCTATTAAAGTCACCAAGTGATGTGTAACTAGACTGTCATATCTCAGCCCTATTCGGTTAAGCTTTAATGTCTGAAAAATGGAAAAAGGAAACTACTGCCGATTTGTTTGTAAAACCAACCAAACGAAAACTTTCTTCCAGAGCGCGCCGTTATCGGTCTCTGCTGTATACTCGTCCGCGTTTTCTTACACAATAGAATGCTTAAGATTAGATGAGATACAATATGGGGTTTATTGGAATAAAATACTAAGAACTACAAAACCCTCCAGAAGTTTACACTTGTTAAGAGGTTTAACAAACCCCCTTTGACAGATTAACCTACATAATACTATAATAGAGAAAGAAATAAGAAAAAAGAGAGGAAGAAAAAAGAAAAAATAAACAAACTTATTAACTTACTCGGTTCCTGGTCAAACACCCAACAACAAAAAAACTAATACACTCCAAAATCCCGTCTCCTAAAACAAACAAAACCAAACAAACAAATAAAGTATAGATGATTAAATAAACATAACGGAATTTGGGCCAACCTGAGAACGACTCAAATCAAGATAACGACAATTTAAAACTCATATTGGTGGAGACAAAGGGTTTTAAGATCTCGACGGAACTCACACAGATTCCCTGACTTTCTTAATGATTCTGGCAATTTATTCCATACAACCGGCCCAACGTGACGTAGCGAAGATAGTGACCTTGTGCTAACAACCTGTGGCATTCGTATGTCACTAGCGTTACGCGTTGGATAATTATTTACAGCACCTCCAGAAATAAACATATTCAAGAAACAATTGGGAACCTGGTTTGAAAAATACTTAAACATAATTAATGCACGGTAGAATTTTCCAAGCCAAGACAAAGGAATAATATTTAACTGCAGATATCGTGATCTTGCCGACGTTCAAGATTGTGTAGCTTGAGCCTGAAAAGGACCAAGTTGCCAAGAAGAACCAAAATTTAGATAGAATAAATCCCAGCTGACATATGCATTTAGCGCAGTTGAAGCTAAAACAAGTTTTAAAACGAATTGTATAGATCAATTATATTTGTTTAAGTTGACAGTCCTATGTTATCATGTTGTGAAACACATATTCAGGAATAAATGCGATGATTGATTGATTGAATATGATACTGGTACTTTATTGTTTCAGTTTCAGTTTCATTGGACTATATTTAAAGACAAAAAAAATACACAATTTACATTCCTGCCAGGAAAGCACAAATGTAGTGCTTGGCTAGGGCAGGGAAATATCCGATAATAATTTAAACATCAAACAGAATCAACTAACTTAACATTCTATTTAAAGAGAAAAAAAAAATAGGAGAGGAAAAAATAACCTATGGTTTCAACTTTAAATAAAAGGAGAGAGAAAATAAGGGAAAGAAGGAACGAGTAAGAAAGAAAACAAAAGAAAAGAAAACAGGGAGTGGGTCTAAAGGAGGATTGACAACGAACTCTCACAGCATTGGATTGCCGAACTTGCCGTTTTGGTCAAATACGTCGGAATTATATGAAATCATAATAAGGAGATTATGCTGGGGATTTATGGTCAGAAAGTCTGTTGAATCTGTAGTTATTATTTGATTTGCATAATATTTTTGTACCATGGCCCGTTGGGCTTTCCATGTACAATACATACATACATACAGAGTAATGCAATAAAAGAAATAACCACCTAAAATAAAACATTAAGCAGTTAAAATATTGTGGGGGAGACGTTTGTCACTTGTTCAAAACTTCGACAAACGCTGGTACAAAGCTCTTTCTGTATCACTCGGCTCTCGTACTGGATTCTCAGGTTATAAAGATTCTATTTTTTTTTTTGTGGGAATGTTAAGTCGAAGCAAAAAAGGAAGAAAAACGGCATTTCCGTGAGTTTTAGCTTGTGGGTCGCGTCTCACAAACTCTCCGTGACGAAAAGTAAAAAATGGGTAGGACACAAATACAACGCGGGAAAACGTCTTGAATTGAGTTAAAGCGCAGCGTCGACCGAAGACTGATCTGATTTTGTTTCTTTTTTAGCCATTCCAATTCATGATTGGAAGATGTCCGGTGAATACGAAAGCTCCACGAATATACTTGGATTGGTTGTTTTCTCTGTGGTACTTGGCATTACCCTAGGTCGAATGGGTCCCAAGGGAAAGCCCCTGCTTGACTTGTTCAGTTGCTTATCTGAAGCTTTCATGGTCGTCACTGGTTGGGTCATCCAGTAAGTTTTACATTTATCTGTTTATAATAATGTGTCGTAACAGTCGCAAATTTTTTTAATGCTGTCAGTTGTTTGACAGCACTTAATACTGGTTTCGCATCCTTTAGCTGGATGTTCTGAAAAAAGGAGCAGAAATTTCTGCTATTACCATTTTTAGTGTTACAATTTCGTTAACCGTAACGCTATAACCGACTTTATGTGTTATTTCTTCCGAAAGGGTAACATATTTTGACAACATTTGACACAATCTTGTGTTAATATTATCAAACTTCTGACAGTGTAGAGACGACGCTAACAATTATTTTCAAAGTCGAAGCTCTTACATTATCACCAGACTGACAGTGTTAAACAGGATGACAGATCACTAGATAACAGATATAAAAAAAAAATTGTAGAGTTTTATATGAATTATAGTTCTTAAAAAAAGATTAAAATTTAATTTCTGTGATAAATCCAAAATTGTACCTGTCATGTCTAACGCGTTAGTGTTAGAGTGGGTTCCACCCTACTTATCGTAGTTGCTACGCATGAGGTCACGAATTCCGGCATTATGGCGTCAAGGCTAGAACTCATTTTTCAAGCTTCAGCAAAACATCGTACCACGGGCTGGTCCGACCAATCACGTCACAGATATTCGTAGTTAAAAACACTTACTACGCTACTGAGCATGGTAAGCAAATAGTTACTATTAGTTACTTTTTCGAGAAGGTTGGAACGGTCAGCGTATAACTTTTCGCGAGGTCGGAACGAACATAGTAACTAATAGTTACTAATGTTAGAAGGTGGAACACGCTCTTAATCAAACTCTGACAGTTTAGAGCGTGTTCCACCCTTCTAACAATAGTTACTATTAGTTACTATTTCCGTTCCATCCTCACGAAAAGTTACTACGCTGACCGTTCCAACCTTGTCGGAATAGTAACTAATAGTTACTATTTGCTTGCCATGCTCGGGAGCGTAGTAAGCGTAGTAACTACGCATCTCTGTAACGTGATTGGTCGGATTCGCCCCTGGCGTGAGATCCTGCTGGAAAATGGAAAAATCGTTCCAGTCTTGACGGCAAAAACCAGAATTCGTGACGTCATGCGTAGTAACTACGGTAAGTAGGATGGAACACGCTCTTAGTAACAAAGCGATAATCACGGAATTTGAGATCGCGAGAGCATATGTCACTTGGAGAAGGTTATAGGTTTAAACAATAATGCTGCTGGTCTTAAAACGAAACTTGATGTGGTAGCCGTTCGAGACAAGCAGCCTGATTGAGAGTGCACTAAACCAGACAGGATATCATAATTTAAACCGCATTTAGTTAAAGAGGGCACTCCCGAGAACCTGCTGTAAACCCTTTCCTGGCACCGACCGAAAAATTAGGCTGTTCCGCTTAAAAGCGTGGTCATTTTGATGTTCTAACATGCAACCGGTGCCGGTACTTGTCAACCGGTGCCGGTACTTGTTAACCGGTGTCGGCACTGGTTTATCACCCCGGCACGGGGCTCTTGCTGTACACTAAAACCGAGAGTGTGCAACCCTTCGTTAGTTAAGTTCATGTTCTAAATTTGCAGACGTACATCTTTGTCAAATTTATTCATGTGACACAATTAGTGTCAAATGCGGGAGTGGCCCTATTCGTACCAGCCCAACAAAATTCGAACTAATGATCGTTTTCTTTTATACCACGTTGCGTTATTTTTTCTTTTCGAAAAATAAGCTTCTTTTCTTCCTTGCGTGTTATCCTCATTCTGAGTCTTTAAGGGCCGCATTATATCCCTCGTATATCCCTTTCAAAGGATCCCTCTGAGGGTGATCTGCTAAGAAGTTTTAAGAAGAGATGAAGTGGTTTATGATTTGTTGGGTTGCTGCTGACTCAGCATTTCCGGGGAAACGAAACCGGGGCAATAAATTGAGAGGATTCAGCAAATCTTTGTTGGATTCTATGAATTCTAGCTTATTGGTAACATACCTTTCCAAGTCAGACACTAATTTGGAGGAGATTCTCCAACTAATTTGGAGAGAAGATTCTTGCGTTTGCAGTAATCTTCTTTCAAGGTGCTAGTTCAAATCAGGACTTGGTACGACCGAGATAATCTTTTGATGGGATTGGTAAAATACATTCGTGCGGGCATTTTGCCCCAGCCAAAAAATCGAAAATATAGACAAATATTTAGCTGGTGTATGAATGAAAAGTAAACAAGTATAGATAAATATTTGGCAGTGTCTTATTTGTTTGAGTAATTCGATTTGGAGTTTTCGGACCATTTCTGCCTGACAATGAACTGTATTTTGAAAAATATATGATGTGTCCACCGAGCTAGTCAACGCTGTTCTGCCCTCTCAGTAATTAATAAGAGGACCAGAAAAGACAAACCTATTGCTGTGAGAGGTGAATTTGATTTTCGATATTTGAAAATAGTATTGGGTGAGGTTAGGATTTTGTAGACACAAAATAGTATCCAGAATACTCATTCCCGTCGATTGGCAGTTAAAAGCGGAAAGTGTACCGCAATTTAAAAATCGGTTAAAGAAACATCTCCTTGAGGGATGGTGAGTGGAGGGTTTGAAAGACGAGAGAGGGCGAATTGACAAATTAATTAATACATTTTTAGTTTATTTTAGTTTTTAGTAAATTTGTACTGGTTGCGTTTTTCAAGCACGTGTGTGCTTTGTTTGTAGCCGGTCGTCAAGCCGGAATGATTTTTTTTTAGTAAAGTTGTTATTGTTGTTGAAAAAAGCTTTTACCTTTTTCTAGCTTGTCCCCCGTTGGTGTGCTTTTCCTCGTCACAGCCAAGATGTTGGAAATGGATAGCTTCGAGGTCATCGTCGGTCAGCTTGGAAAATACTTCTTAACTGTCATGCTGGGACTCTTCATTCATGGATTCATAGTGCTGACGGGCATCTTTTTCCTCATCACGAAAAAATTACCTTTCCAGTTCATCGGCAATATGGCAGAAGCCCTTGCTACGGCATTCGCCACATCTTCGAGGTAGGTAGACGAGACTGGTCTTATACCAGCTTAGTGCTCCAAGCGGATTAGTCTCTGTTTGCCGCCCTTGCCTCATTATGAGCATCCATTGCACAGACGATAATTTAATGAATAAAAAAATGAGAAGTTTTCACTTATAAAATGCAAAGTTCTCATCGTCCGTCAGGGATTCCCACATTTTTTCTCTGCCGTATACATATAAATGTCGCGATTCTAGTATGAGTAATGTCTTGAAGAGGGACTTTCAGCTAGGCCCTACAGATCGTCAGCTACCAAAATTACGAATATGAGTTACACAGCTGAGACATTTGGTTTTTCATGGCGAGCTTCCGTCCCCCCCCCCCCCCCCCCACGGCACCTTAAGCAAAAGCGGAAAGGACGACCGTGATTTTTTCCGCTTGCCATCTGGAGAAGATTTTTTAGGCCCTGTTTGTTCTTTTTTCTCTATCTTACGCCTTCTCATCGTTCTCGAAATCTCAGTGTAACATCAGCTGACATAGTTGTTTTCCGTTGCCTTTTGTTGTCAATGCCGGAATCAGATTTCATCATTATCATCAAACTGTTAGCGGGTAAATATTCTTTGAGCCCAAGCTGACTTTGAAACATTTATTCAAACAATGTTTACACGGATACGTCAGCTCTGATTTTTCATCAGCGATATTTCGGCCCTTCTTGGCAAGGGTCCTCGTCAGGCTGTCAATCTTCTTGTTCAACTTCGGGGAAGGAAACAAACCTGTAACCTCACTTGTCCTTTCCTTCCGGCCAAGTTGGATAATTGTCTGCATGTCTGGGCTGTGAAAGTTCCGTACTTCGTAGATAAATATTCTTTGAGCCCAAGCTGACTTTGAAACATTTATTCAAATACAGGTTACAGGTTTGTTTCCTTCCCCGAAGTTGAACAAGAAGATTGACAGCCTGACGAGGACCCTTGCCAAGAAGGGCCGAAATATCGCTGATGAAAAATCAGAGCTGACGTATCCGTGTAAACATTGTTTGAATAAACTGTTAGCGGGTCTAAACAAGGGACCCACTGGATGAACTCGTTCAGCAAAAACTCTCCCGTGATATAACTACCATTCTAAGGAAAAGCCAGTGTGAGACTAGCGCTGATCCCGATCCATCACTGAGGATTCGGTGGCTCACAGTCCCCCTGAAGTCCCGTAAATCCTTCACAGCGTCCAGGGAGTTCATTATTGAGACTTAGTCTTCCGTGGCGGAGAAAAAGAAGGAAGCGTTAACTTTTTTGTTAAAAAGCAGAACAAGAGGTTTCCTAGGAAATAGCAAGGTGCTGATAGAAGCCTACAGAAAGTCAGAATGGAGTCTTTTTATATCGTATTGTTATCCATTGAAAAAATTTCTTGCAGAATGTATTTTTGGTAAATCGGAACAGATGCGGATTACAGATGCGATAGTCCCCACGACGGAAATTCGACGATGAGGCCGAAAATTCGAAACTCAATACAAACGCGGCTTTTCTGTTGCTAGGTGTTGGCTTCGTAAACACTTCTCCCCGCGTGAACACTTATTTTTCGACAGGGAAAATCCACTATGTGAAAACCAATTATTCGTAAATACCGGAGCAACAAAGTATCGCATTTTTATCATTTCATGCCTCTTTAAGTGAATTAGTGATCTCTTATCTCAGCCCTTTTTGGTTAAACATTAAGTGAGGTTCCTTTCTTCTTGCTCATACGAGCAAATCTTAGCTGACCTATCCGTTTAGCTTCTTTTTGGGATCCCAAAACATAAGTGGAGGGATACCTATGACATCGCAAAAGTTGTCCGTCTGTCCGTCGTCTGTCTGGGTGGGGGAGGGGGTTCAAAATAGGAAAGACATGCTGAATCTGTATATGACAATCATTGTCTAACCGGACATATAGTTTGCCTGGAATCCTGCCGAAACCGGAGAATTTGTTAAAAGTTAAAGTTTATCTGAAGTTAATTAGAGGTTCGATATAGGGGTAAGAGATATTCCGAATTCGGTTTGAGCTTTAGTTTTTTTGCCAGACAAGTAGTTCATCCGGAATCGTGCCGAAAGCGGATATTTGGCGGAAGTAAGGCAGGAAGTTTTAATCAGTTTCATCAAAGTAGATATGACGTATATGGGTAAACACACCTGCTGGGTCCATACCTGAGCTTGGTTTTCTCAGATGACTAGTCATTGTCATTAATCTGTGTTTAGATTTTTGTAGCAAAAATGCTCAAGGAGTCTGGCGAAGACCGGATATCTACAAGACCCAATTGCCTGGATCAGATATTACATTTTGGGGATCCCATCGAAACCTTTGGTCTTGTTGTATTGGCTTTAACCTCCCTCTTCTTGTTTTGCTAGTAGCTGTGGATTAGATCCGACTCGGGGGGAGAACCCTCACAGAAATAAATTCCTGGATACGGCCAGCATTTTCTAGAATCAAAAGAACACTCGCTTCTCATTTTAACTTCTCGTTTATTCTACATGTGGGGATATTGTTGACAATAAACCCACCAAACGTTGATTTTTCAGGGGCCCAAACTTTATGCAATGGCGTTTTTGCGGCCTTATTTTTATTTATTCTGCGGGGTAGGCCAGACACTCCAGCCGAAACTCAGGCCACAAATGGCCCATTGTCTCAATCCCCCAATTCACAACTGATGGCGAAACATCATTCTATAATACAATTGATGAAAACATCACTCTACCAAAACAATTGATAACAAAATCACTCATTCTACCGCTTTTTTCGCGTTCTTACCTTAAAACCTGTCTCTTGCGGCCTTGGCCTTACTAAACTTATTACCAGTCAATCTCTCAGGTTTTCTAAACAAGGACGCCCAACACATCCTCCGGGGATACTTCAAGGCCAGAGCAAAATAACGCTAGGGAGTAACGCTAAGAGTTGACAAAGTTGACACCCATTCGAATAGCAGCGATACACTAGCGATAGAGAACGTCCCTACTGAAACTCATTCAGTCGTTCACCAACACTGGCACCGATAAGTTCATATTCTTAACATTGCAAAAAAATGATACAGCCTCCATTGTGTCTTTGGTGCGTGCAGACCGTGTCTTTGCTTTACTAGAAATTTATAAACCCGAAAGTTTGTCTCGCTTTAAATTCTGTAACCGTAGTGGGTGGCACTACGAGAATGGCCCGTTTACAAAACATGGAAAGCATAGGTCTTGGTGCTACTCCCTGGTGTTATTTTACTCTGCTCAAGGCGCACTGAATATCTTTTGATGCTAATATATCGTAATGATAAAAGGATCCCGCGCCAGGCTCATTATCCCAATGTCCATAAGATCGTAATAACATCCGCATGCTTCGCCGCATAAAATCACTCCCCTGGAGCAGGGATAAAGACGAACAGGGACCTAATCCCTTGGGGACCTCCGAGCTCATATTCCTTAGCCCTGATAGGATCAATAGAGCAACAAATCTTATCTGTTATATCAAAAGACATTGCCAAGGACGTTGGCACAGATTTTGCATTTGTGTAATGATTATTTTTCATAGCCTCTTTCGGGATAGCTAGGAGGCAAAGGAGTTTCTTTCGAAGTTACTTCGGTAGCAAGTTTGATGCGGAAAACTAGAACACACGATTTTCGGTTTTGGTGCGGAGTTCTACAGAATATTCAGTTCAGTTCACTTTGTTTCCAGAAATTCGCTATGAAAAGTAGTAGAGGAAATGTCAACAAAAATACACTAACGTACTTGTTAAATCTTCCATACAGTTTAAATAGATAACAGCCCACAACTAAAAATACCTACAGTTAAAAATGCGCAGGATTAAATTCTTTGAGGTATTCAGTCCTTAGCAAAGATTTAAATAATAATAGATAATAAACTGCACGTGTACTGATGATGATGATTTTATTCGTGACCCCTCAAAATAAACACAAGGCGCAAAGACGAAGTAAGTAATAAGGAAAAAAGAGAAAAGAAAGGAAATCACGAAAGAGAATAACTTACAAAATACACAGTATAACTTGTACCATACAACTAAACCAACAGGGTTTTCCAGTCGTGATCAATATTTTGGCTATAAGTTTCTATTTGTTTCTCCACTGCTGTTAGTGGATCACTAATTTGATAACGACTGGAAATATTTTCCAGTACTATGACGAAAGGCCTCACACGTCTAGCCTGATTAAAATATGTAAACCTATCTCAGTATTCAATAGACAAGACTTTACAAATTCAGATGTACCCTGTCAGTAACGTTTCTGGGTCACAAAATGCAACATGAATTCTGATCTTGGATTTTTTTGAGACTTTTACTCGCTGCTCAATTCTGAACAGACAACTGGATCCCAATCCTAAAACTGTTGTTTTCTACTAAAGAAGAATTCTTACCTTCATGGTGCAAGTTGACAGGATGATTTCGATCGCCTATAGTTTCGCTTTCTGTGTTGCAACAATGTTGTATGACATTTCTTCTATACTTTTACGCAAACAGTCCTGAACTGACCAACAATCAAATAATTCCTTTCAGTTTCTTTTACCACACTCGTTGTCCGTAATCCCCGGATGATTTTGGATCCCCTGTGGACGATTTTAGCATTCGCTTTGGGAATTTTGAACTGTCGGCACTTTGGACTATTGCGGTATTTTCGGTTGCAAAGCAGACATTTTAGTTCAACGCAACTAGCGCCATCTACTAACAAACTAGTGCCCGTCAGAGGACGAACCTCAAGTTTCATGAACTCGTTTGTGCCCTTTTTTACAGAGACTTTCGGCCTCACTTGTGAGCGTTTTGAGTCCTGTGCATTTTGATTGTGAGAATTCTGAGAGTGGGTAATCGGATCTTGTTGATTTTCACATCAAATTGCCAACAAGTAAATAATACTAATACAAATATATCTTGTACAGTTTATTCGTGGTGAGGTATTTATGATACTTACGAGGAAGAACATTTATGAAGAACAAGAACAACGCAAATGATGTAATAGTTTGTGACATGATGAAAAGCAACAAAAAAAGATTAAAAAAAAACAAGGGACGTGGAACTTTTTTGGCCATTCTTGCCACCCCTTTGCACGTGGTTCTCGCAATGATTGCTTTCTCATCTTATGTGAATGACTGTCACGACAAAGACGTGACATTATAGTATATAGCCTATTTATGTTTGTATGCCCCAAGGGGCCATGGGACAAAAATCAACAGAACAAAAGGTCACTTAATAATTAACACACTTTAAAGGAAGAGAGACCCACGTCTGCCGCTGAGCAGTCCATTTAATCAATCCTCCTCTCCGGCATTGCTATGAACTCAAACCTTAAATCACCGAGTGCTTGGCATTTTGAAATGAAGTATATCCAGGGCAGAGATGGGCGAATCCGATCATGAAAGGATTCGAATCCGAATCCAGGGCTAGGTACGAATCCGGATCCGAATCCACCATTTCACGCTGAGGATTCGAATCCGAGCTTAACAAAAATAAAATAATGTACATAGGTTATGGCTTAAAAATTCAGAAGTGACAATAAGTACTGATATCTAAGGTATCAGAGAACATGATAAATTTGTGAGGATGTTTGGTGGTGGACGTGGAGACCAAAAAGTTGGATTACCGAAGCACAATGTCGAATTTGAGTGGATTCCTAAAATTGAGGGTTTGGAATCCGAGCCTAAATCCGAATCCAGCCTGACAAGCAGAAGATTCGAATCCGGATTCGTATCCGGTCAAAAGGACGAATCCTGGATTCGATTCCGAAGCCGGATTCGGATTTGCCTGTCTCTGATCAAGGGGGGGGGGGGGGTAGGGGTCGACCCCCCCCCCCCCCACCGAAACATACAAAAATACTACCTATCGGGCATCTAGGTTTTCAGACCATTAAATATTTGAATCAAATTAAATTAGTAAATTTAAAGACCATCTGCATCTCGCTCCCTCCCTAAATTTTGTCTCCATATTCGCAAAGCGTCAGCGACACAACCTCGAACAACGTTAAATTTTTGCCCACCTGATATACCCCAGCCATCCGAGAACCTAATCTTCCTAGAAATAACCGGATTTCTGATCATCACACTGAAGTAGCGGATGAATTCATACACCATCCGCTGATCCTGCGGAGCCGATGGGTTAGCGTAGGCTACTCGTTTGCTGTGGTAATTCTGTGGCAGCTTGTACTAATAATTCTAATACTATAATGCGAAAAACGGGCCTTTGGGTATTTTAGCAGATTGCACAGACTGTCCAAGGAAAGCATTGATGCAATCGCTCATTATTACTTCAGATGTAATGTATGTAAAAAAAAAAGTAAAGGGATCAGCACTAGGCTTGACAGGCGAAACTGGCGGTACTGATCTCTGCCCTCAGCCAGGAATTGCAGTGGGTGTTTGTGGGCAAGCCATCCTGGTGCTTTTGTCACCCTTTCGTGGACTTCTTGTCTTAAGGACCGTTCAAGCTTACGGTTAAGGTGCAGAATTTCAGAGTTGTGGCTCGGAAAGAGCGTTTCCGTGGTCGTTTGTGCGGCCCGCAAGTATGTTTCCGTGACCAACAAGATTTTTTGGCTCGAATTGGACAAACAACTGCCGAGGTTATTGTCGATTTTGTGGCTCGTTTCTGGCGGGAAAAAATAATGTCAAAACAATGAAATTAACTACTTTCTCAAGCATGTCGACTCAAAACTGAGCATCCTTTTTGCACAGAATGGTAATGAAGAAAGCCTTAAGTTCTATTTCTGAGATTTTATCTGAATTTTTATTTGTATTTTCAGAGATTTGAAATTACCGCCCTAAAAACAGTCAAAACGGCGTTTCCGTGAGTTTCAACTCGTGGCTCGACTGTTTGGCATAGAATCTTGTTTCCGCCAAAAACACTGAAGAAGTGTGTAGCCCACAATCGTGTCGCGGAAAACGCCTCTGGTGTAGGCTAACATGCACAAACCTTAAATTTATAGTTCTTTATAGAGGGTTTTCCACCCTCGTACCAATAGTAAATATTAGTTACTATTCCCGTTCCAGCCTCACCAAAAGTTACTACGCTGACCGTTCCAACCTTCTCGAAATAGTAACTATTTGCTTACCACGCTCGGGACCGTAGTAAGCGTAGTAACTATGGATATCTGAATCGTGATTTGTTGGATTCGCCCGTGGCATGATATTCTGCGGGAAAATAGAAAAATCATCCCAGCCTGGACGTCATAAAGCCAGAATTTGTGACGTCATGCGTAGTAACTACGGTAAGTAGGATGGAACACGCTCATAGTTATTTATTTCTTTGCAGTACAGCCACAGTCCCAGTCGCCCTAGCTTGTCTAGAAGACAAGAATGGTCTCGACCCCCGAGTGACGCGCTTCGTTATGCCCATTGGTGCTACGATCAACATGGATGGCACTGCCCTATATGAAGCAGTCGCGGCTCTTTTTATCGCACAAGTTCGAGGAATCAGTTTGAGTTTGGGTAACATCATTGCTATTAGGTAAGAGTCACTTTTTTATAGTGATACTGGTGGTTTTTTTTTAGCTAGACATAATATGCAAGTTGACACTGGCTTAAAATCTTAGAAAATGGCTAAAAGGACATGGTCAGCTCAACCTTAGAACGTTGTTTATGAAAAAAATATGACACGAATTTATAAGCTATGGTGTGAAATCATCGCAACCTGTAATTCAACAGTGCTGAGAAACAAGTAAGCAAAAGCTAAACGTGGAGTGTGAAAGTATAAAGTTTATCACATCTTACATACAAACTGCGTTAGAACCAAGACATTTCACATCCCCGACGTTTCACATCCCTAGTAACCAAACAAGTTTTGAAATAACCTAATTTGAAATCATCACGCTTTCAAAGCTTTTAATGCAAACAAACCGTATGTAGAAATCCATATTGAAGATCTTGCAAGAACGACTTCTGTTTCAATACTGAATGTCCTGCCAGTCAGTCCGACCCTGTAAACCTCTTTTCAGTTGGCAAGGTAATAACAAGTGCAATAAACCAAATGATAGCAGCCTAAGACCCCCTTCGTCACAAGTTCATTAAGAACATAAGTTCATCGATCATATTATTATTATAAGACAAAACCGTCCAGTTTCCAACTTTAAGCTGTGGGTCGCTTTTTATATATTGACATGTTTTTGACATTAGATTGTACCCCCCCCCCCCCCGGCCATGTGAACTGATGTAACAAGATGAACAGTTGCCAAGAAAATACAGCTAAAATGTAACTGTACCTGAAATCTGTAGGGTTTCAGTCAAGCAGGCTTTTTGTCGATCACCTTTGATCGCTCTTTCCTTTCGCAGTGATCGTATTTATTCCAAACAAATAGAAACTAGAGTATTGGATTTCAGATAGACTGTTCTAAGCAAATATTGGCTCTGCAGTAATCTCTCCAGCCTTCTAGTAAGCACGATCTAGCCATTGTTTACCGATTCGGCATCTCTGATTTATGGAGCTTCAGGTATTCAAATATTGTGTTTATGCCAACGAATTCAAGTCCAGTGTTGCTGTTTTTGGCAACCAAATATAGTCCCAATCTGCAAGCTCTTACGTAGCGGCTTTGGACTCCCAAATGACAAAATGTGTAGTACATTATCTACGTGATATTGCTTAAATTGCTGCCCGAATATTGGGGAATCAATAGAAAATTGTAAATCGAAGGACATTCACGACGAAAATTTTGAATTATAAGTGGCAGAAAGGGTATAGCAGTAGCATGCCGTCAGCCGTGCAGACTTATGACAACATGGTGGTCTTACATCATCGGGGGCACGCGGACAAACTTGCAAAATCCAGATTCCAGAAGGACTTTTATAATTGGGGCTTTGGTAACAGAATTGTTGATCCTTGGAAAAGCCTCACAAAAGATGCGGTT
The DNA here is from genome assembly GCA_023053575.1 of Branchinecta lynchi. Taxonomy (NCBI): domain Eukaryota; kingdom Metazoa; phylum Arthropoda; class Branchiopoda; order Anostraca; family Branchinectidae; genus Branchinecta; species Branchinecta lynchi. Next base: position 10,058,969 of record JAKZAP010000006.1, on the reverse strand, counting down.
AACGCTGATTCGGTCAATAGTTTCAAGTGAATCATTGATGGGATGTTTAACTCTCTTCAGTTCGATTACACAAAATTTTCTCTGAGTTATTTAGAGGCTAAAGCCTTTTCTATTGCTTGTATTTATTTACAAGAATAGCGAGAGACTCCCAAGCATTGCTAACGCCGGTGTAGCTAACGTCGATAACTAACGGTTAGGTGTACTCATGCTCTTGTATATACATGTATATAGGGTATATATTATTGGCCGAGTGTGGAGGGATTCATGGGAGTTAGTAGTCGAAAGATGTATCTGATTATAAATTTGGACTATAAGTGGCAAGAAATGGTATGCCGTGCAGCCAAACCATAACGTATGGGTTTTATAAGAATAATAATAGACAGCAAGGTGTGTGCACGTCGTGGAAGGTTTGATGTATTCATACGATACAGCACCTTTTATGGCTACTCCTAGGCTGCCTTAGGAGGTCATCCCTCAAAAACATAGAATCATGTTTTAGCTTATGTCTTTTTTTTTTCAGTATAACTTCAACGGCAGCCAGTATCGGAGCAGCTGGTATCCCCCAGGCCGGTCTTGTAACTATGGTGATGGTGTTGGATGTCGTTGGTCTACCCGCAGAAGATGTGACGCTCATTATCGCTATTGACTGGTTCTTGTAAGTGTGACTCATTTTGTACTATGGATCTTGTCCAAACTGGCAGCTGGATGTTACCCCCCCCCCCACCCCACACCCCCGGTGACATGCCAAATATCTGCTCTAACTTAAATTACCAGTTGCCCTCAGAGATGGGCGAATTAGAATCCGGATTCGGATTCGAATCCAGGATTCGTCCTTTTGACCGGATTCGAATCCGGATTTGTATCTTCTCCTTGTCAGGCGTATTCGGGCTTGGATTCCAAACCTTCAATCTTACGAGTCCGCTCAAAGTTCCTAGTCTACATCCTTCCAGTTTGCATTTCCCAATTTTTACACAGCGGGCTTAGGCAATCCAACTTTTTATCCCCACCACCAACCATCCTCAATAAAACATCACGTTTATTCATTACCTTGGATATCAGTGAACTGAAACTATAACCTATGCGCATGACTCGGATTGTCAGATTGGAAACCAGGTTCGATTCCGGATTCGGATCCTGAGATGAAATGGTGGATTCAGAATGGGACCTAGCCCTGGATTCGGATTCGAATCCTTTCATGATCGGATTCGCCCATCTCTGGTTGCGCTGTATTCGTATGTGTACCCATGAAAACCCCGGTTGCAAGCTTCTTTGCTGTTTATAGATTCAAAACTCTTTCTAGCACGTTTCAAGGATTGTTTTCTGACTTCTTACTCGTATGGAATGGAGTTGAGGATAAATACGTCGAAAATGTTTTCGAGAACCCCTTAAATGTCTTCGAGGAATCGGTGTTCGTATTCGAGAATCGACGAAAAATTTTTGAGATCGGTCTTCGAGAAACTACCGATATGTGTTCGAGAAAAGATAACAAGACCAAAGGTGTCGATGGGATCCCAAAAATCTAATATTTGATTCAGACAATCGGGTCTTGTCTTCGCCAGATCCAGTCTTCGCCAGATCCAGTCTTCGCCAGGCTAATCATCAGAGAAAACCCAATTCAGATATACCTCTATAAGCCATATCTATTTTGACGATACTGACCGAGACTTCCTGCTTTACTTCTGCCAAGTTTCCGGTTTCGCCCGAATTCCGAGCTAACTACTAGTCCGGCAAAAGAAGAAAATTCAGAAACAAATCCAGCGTATCTCCTTATCCATATAGAGGACATCTAATAAACTTTGAATAAAAGTTTAACTTAAACAAATTCCGGTTACAACCGGATTCCGGACTAATTATATGTCCGAGTAAAAAATTATTGTCATATACAGACTCGCCTCTCTTCTTACCGCTTAATCTGTCATATTACTGAACTTTTGCTATTAACAAATTTTCTGGTTTTGGCCGGATTCCGGACGAACTAGTTGTCCGGCGAGAAAGGGGTTTTCAACATCATGTTCAGCATGTCTTTTTTACCCCTAAATCGAACATTTCATCAACTTCAGTTGAAACTTTTACTTTTAACCAACTTTCCGGATTTTTCGCCGGATTCCAGACGAACTACTTATTCGGCGAGAAAATGGTTTTGATCATCGTGTTAAGCATGTCTTCTTACCTCGAAATCAACCATTTAATCAAATCCAGATAAAACTTTTACTTTTAACCAACTTTCCGGTTTTTGCCGGATTCCAGACGAACTACTTTGTCCGGCGAGAAAATGTTTTCACTATCGTGCTCATCATGCCTTAGTACCACATAAACGACTATCACATTAGCTGTTTACAAAAATTTGTTTGTCCCTTAATTTGAACCCCCTCCCCCACCCCTAAATGTAGAGCCACATAGCCCATCTACGAACTTGACCTTATCCTTGACCCAATGAACCCTCACACCAAGTTTCATCAAAATATCTCATTCCCTTCGAGAGTTATCGTGCTCACAGACAGACGGACAGACGGTCAGACGGACATTTTGCGATGTCATAGGTATCCCTCCACTTACGTTTTGGGATCCCAAAAAGTATTCGAGAATTTCTGAAATTTATTTGACATTTAAACTGAAATAAGAACTCAAGAATGACTCAAATGTATTCGAGAATGACAAAACTATAAACGAGTGTAAAACGGATAAGTCAGCTACATTTTATTAGAGCTATATTTTGGCCCTTCTTGGCAAGGGTCCTCTTCAGGCTCAAGCGGGAAAATTAACTTTAAAACATGTTCGAATACTTATTATCTTTTCTTGAATACATTTTGTAGTTTCTCGAAGACGTAGTTTTTTTTTGTCGATTCTCGAAAACAAACACCGATTCCTCGAAGATATTTGAGGGATTCTCGAATACGCTTTCTCCGTATTTAGCCTCAAATCCATTCCATACACACGAAGTAAAGATATAAACATCCTGAAACAGATTAATTCCACAAGTTAAAAGAAGAGAACTTGTAACTAGCCTGATCTTTATTCAGTTTAGAAGGATAGAGTAGAATAGTATTTTATTAACACACAAATTGTGGACACGACAATTGGGGGGTACTCGTCAAACAATAGTAACATAAAGTGTACAACACATCTTGTCAAAGTAATTCATCTTTCGTCATCAGACTAATACACTACTTATAGCAACTCATTGTAATGAATTGTAAATCCCAGCGCTTTTTCGGTAAAAATTATCCCGGTACAGGTTGGTCCTAGCTCGAATTGGTTCGATTTTGGAGATTTTTTGGGGTGGGGTTTTGCGATTTTGGGTTGGACTAAAAGACCTGAAACTATCCACAAAACGACAACTTTCCCCGGTTCCTTGCTGCGTGTGAGACATGGTCTTTTGTTCCTAAGCGTATTTAGTAAGTAAGTAATTTATTTGTAACCCGCCATTTTGGAAGAGCGGAGTATTGTGTTGCGAGAGTATTGTCTAGTACCCCGATTTCAGCTTATTGTTAGAAAGTGGTAAGTTAGAAAGTGGGCGATTTTACGGAAAGTGTTGATCTTAGGCCGTATTAATGAACATGACATTACGTTTTGAAAGCAACGTATAACTCTTGCCTGGGGCCAAAAAGGATGGATTTTGCTTGTAGTCGAGCCGGAGCCTACGGTGTGTGAAGTGAAGTGGAGTTGTATAGCAGACGTCAGAGAGGATTATCTGAAGTTATGCAGCCAAGCTTTCTTTTGATCCAAACCATATTTCTGCCTTCAATTGGAAAGCTCCGTTCTAGCAGGCAAGCGAACAGGCACTAGTTTTAAATTGAAGATGGACTAAAATCTACAAAGTGGTAAATATCTGCGGCAGTTCCCCGGCCTCACAGCCAGTGTATCTTCTTTGAGAGCCAAAAAGAAAAATTTACAGAAACAAAAAAGTGGCATTTTCCCACGGGTCCGAAGGTGCTGCAATCTATTGGTTCTGCCCATTTCTGTTCGTGATTCATTTTGATTATCATTTTATTTTTGGCATTTGAGATCAGATATAATAATTAAACTTCAAAGTTCTCTCACTGCTAAAGAAATTAGAGCTTATCCTTTGCTCCTTTCTAAGTGGTGATATTAGAAAGTTGGCCTACGTAAAAAAGCGGAGTATATCTGTATTAGTTTTGAACTAATACAGATATACATTTTTTTTCAACGGCAATCGACAGATCTTGATCAGCAGATCAAAGTATATGTCATTCGTCTTTTAGTAAAAAAAAATTCCTTCATGAGATACAACAGTTTGAAAGCTTAGAGGCGTTGACAACTTCAGTAGTAAGGTACACACTGAAGCCAAAAATAGGCTGATCCCAATCGTGAGACATGTAGGGGGCTTGTAACCAACAATCGGCTGTTTGACGATTCATCTTCGGCAATGCGGGTTAGCAGCTTTGGTAGCTAGTGTACCTATTAATCCTATTATTTTTTTCCGGTGTATTTGGTGTATAACCGTTAGCGAAGAAACAAAACCAAAGTGTTGCTTAGTCGGCGAAGCCTAAAAAAAGTTGCTGCAACACTTCACGCTGCCCAGGCAACGTATATCTAGTTTGACTTTGCTTCCTTGAATGCAAACGGTTATTAAACAGGAACTCCAAGGATCCCGTCAAACATTCATGCTAGCCAGTTACTTTGCTCTATTTTCTCCTATCGTTCTTCTTTAAAGCTTTCTCCCTTCTTAGCCTCAAGGTGTCTTTCAATGCGCGGTCCTGAGCTTACGCTTCTTTCCCCAATATCAAAAGCAATATCCCACCGTGGCCGTTATTTCCCGGAAGCTCGGCCCGGATGTCTTTCTGCCTTTGGCGGAAATTTTGAACCTGATGAAGCGTGTACTCCTGAATCGAGTTTATTAAACCCTCCTCGCAGCCAACTTCGTTTGGGTCCATTGATGAAGACGATAAGGGGGAAAGCGGCTCTGAGAGGGAAATTAAGGGGATCTCGTGCAGAAGAGACCGTTTTAGTAACGAGTGATTTATCTCTTCCGGGTGATGGGCAATCAAGCCTGAGGTTTTTATGGAGTCACCTGGTGACGCTCGTGTTAAATGAACTGAGGCGCGTAATTGGTTGGTACTTAGGAGATGGAGATGCATTTTTTCCTCGAATGTCTTCTTCAGACGGCTTTGCCGACCAAGGCTAGCTGTAACTCCTAGAGCCAGTAAGAATGCGAAGCAGCCTTCTTTAAAGGAACCGTCTTACATTTGTTACTGCTTCACTCTTCCTTCCTAATCGTTTTCCATTTCCGGTGTTGGGGTCATTTTTGACCAGACTCGCGCTTAGTGCTCCCGAGGAGCTCATTGGTCAGGAATAGCCAACAGATTATGTAAATTTGTCCGTGTTTGTCATCAAGGAGAACAAGTGAAGCTGAAAACAGATGGTACGGCTCTGTGATCTTTGAGGCTAAACATCCGAGTCTCTAGGAAGCATGTCCAGGGTCAAACAAAAGCGGCACTTCGCTGCGTGAAGCCGCTGGGGAACGGCGTTTAGTATGTCTGTAATGCTTGATAGCCAATGCGTCTTTCCTTCTAGGGATCGCTTCCGAACCTTCACCAACGTTCTTGGTGACTCACTTGGTGCCGGCATCGTTGCCCATCTCTCCAAGAAGGAACTGGAAGACATGCCAGATCCTAATGCCCCCGCACGTCTGGCAAACCCAGACGACTTTACCATTGAGATCGAGAAGGAACTCAACTACGTGACTGTGACGTCGACGCCACAAGAAAAGCGCCAATCAGCGGAGGGCCTGTGGCAGTCCACGTCTATGTAAATATGTTTTTAATCTCACAACTGTATATTTCTGTGGAGTTGGGACTTCGGGTTAGCCGACTGTGGCGAAATTGTGTACACAGAATGCAATGTGAGAAAGTGAATGCCTAGTGAAGTAGCCTACTTGTAAGTTGACCTCAACTAATATGCTGATGTTTCCACAGCCAGCCAGTGGAAGACAGGTAAGACTTAAAGGACGCCTCTTAGTCACCCTTTCGTTCTGTCAGTCGCAAACCGCCCAGTTAGCAGTCGCAAACCTGTCACACGCACTAGTGAAGCAAGCTGATTGACTAGCGACATATCTGTAGAGACTATTCAATGATGAATCATCAGAAAATACCGTACAGTGCTGCTTGTAATGGACAGAATGCGACCTGTTGGCACACGGATACAAGAGAATATAAATCCGAAGAATATCCAGGTAGTTAGCGAAGTAGTTCTCTCGCCCGTGGCAGTATAGGCGTGACATAGGCGGGGAAGGCTAATTGCACCTTATGCGGCGCCATCAATTGTCAACACAACCGAACATGATAAATTATCGAGGTGCTTTAGTTCAGCTTGAACGAACGATTTTCTTAGTTTTCTTGTATCCTACCGATCATTCTGAGAAATAAAGCTCATACCGGTGCGACACGAGATGGGTATTCTGAAATTTATAGATTCTTGCAGATATGAGGGATAAGGGTAGCCTAGTGAAACTAGAAATGGGCACATAGCAAATCGCAAAGCCTGCTTTAAGTGTGTACACGTTTGTTGTGTTGCGGTCTACGTATCAGCAAAGGGACCAGTGAGTTCATAGTTGATCCATGAGGGCATACTAGCATGATTTATTGGCGATCTTCTTTCCCCCTTATTTGTTTCCGCTAGTTGAGAAGCAGCTACGAAAAAAATAGACTGTGCCCCGGGAGCTTTGCTCGGATATAGATTTAGTCAAATTTAACACACAATATAGCGAAGTGGACTTGCATGCAGGGGCGTCACGTACCCCTCCCACCCCCCCTCCAAGTGTTGTCGGCCACTTGGCGCGTTCGTAAAAACATTGAATTTTCTTAAAACAGTCGTTTATTCGTAAAAGTTGTCGATTTTTTGGTCGGTTTTTCCGATTACCCTTAATTTTTCTTCAAAACCGTAGTTTTTCGTAAGAAGAACAGTCGATTTTTTCTTGGAAACAGTCAGTTTTCGTAAAAATGGTCGATTTTTTCTTAAAAACAGTCGGTTTTTCTGATCGTAATCTGGGAAAACAGTCGGTAAATACCTTGCCCCCCCCCCCCCCCCCAAAAAAAAAAATAAAAAAAAATTGGGAAGTAATGCCTCTGCTTTCACGACTGAAGTACTTGTTGGATATTACGTAGATGGACAGTGAAATGATTGCCTTCGGTGGAATTACCATTCTTATGGCCCGCTTCTACCCAACTATGGTAGTCGTTTTCGAACTAGGTACAAAAGCTCTGTAGCGCAGTAGTATAGAAAGCCGAAGGCCCTGGGTTTAAATCCTTGCGAGGAGCACTTTTGTCTTTCGGTTCACTACTTAAAAATGAAGTGCTTTATCGTGTTACAGTGGAATAAACTAATCCTAAATAAAGGGGGAAGAAGGTCGCTCTGTTAAGGATAAGAAGTGGAAGAACGCTATGAATAACCAAGAAACAACATACTGGGCCTTTGGAATTAGAAAGCATGCATTTACACCTTCGGCTTCGTTTTACGCCCACTACCTAGACGAGACTCTGGAAACTTTCATTATAGATTTAGGGGCATAGACCTTGTAAAAAAGCATTTAGCAAAGGATACTTTTCCCTAAATCTCTGCCAAGATTTCGAGTGTCCAGCCTAAGTAGTGAGATGAAAGGAAGCTGATGGACTTGTTGAAAATACTCGTAGTAGAAGTGAATATGTCCTGAGAGTGTACCTTTTCAAGGTATGGAGACCCAAAGCGACCACAGAATGGGCGGGAAACGCTCTGTTAGTGCCATTTAAGTGACGCTGCCGACAGCTATCTGGCCAGAGACATTGTTTAACCTCAGATATCAGACGCAGTGTACAAAGTTCTTTTTTATGTAACTTTTTAGTGCTAGGATGTTCAGTGACCGGTGTTAAACTGAGAAATCAGGTACTGCCATATCAGTGCATCCCTCTGACCGAGGTTTTGTAAACTCGTGCTGCTTGTACTCGGAAGTTGTTGGTAATGCTGCGGGCAGACGGTCAGGGTCCGCCGGTCGCAGACCGGGATTCGTGCTAGGATTTTCGGCAGCATCGTCACTTCCGTACGGAAAACTGGAGATTTTCTCAACTGTACGATGGAAGAGCCGAAAATCCGACCGGAAAAACCTGATCGTCTGTTCGCAACGTAATAAGCTAGTACTCCTGCGTTCCTTCCTAGGTGTCGTTTCTTTCATTTCACACGTTTTGGGCCTGTACATGAATGGCTTTTTACCTCTAAAGTATAGTTGTCCTTCACTGCCATTTCCCTTTTACTTCTACCTCACCCCCCTAATAATATGGGGAAAACGAAGTTATTTAAGTAACGGGATTATCTTAATCAGCTATATAATAAGCTTGGTAATTCCAGCTAAATAATAAGCTGAGTAAAAAGCGTCTGATAACTGCACTTTCGGAGGAAGATTCATAGCGAAGGGAAACAACATAATTGCAGTGAATCTTGGAAAGAAGGAAGGACAGCTTGGGTTTCGGCCGTTTCCCATCCCAAGTTTGGTGCCCAGAAAGCGATTTTTTTGTGACTAGTGCCGACCAGTACAAAACGAGTAAAATAACTCACACTCACGATACTAGTAACGCAAAGCCATATTCATACAGAACATACTGCTTGCAGTCTTGCACAAAATAATTTCTTACTTTTGGTCATTACAATTTAATTTAAAGTTCAAGACTAACACTTTTGTATGATTGGTTGCTGAAACGCTTGGAATTTTCGTTTCAAAAATCGACCGACAAATATGACAAAGCACAGAAACTGAAGCCCGGTTTTGAACTAAATTGTTTCTTTGTAATACTTCTTAGATTTAAACCGTTTCAGTGTTGCTAGGTAGGAGAGTTGTTGTGTTCGATATAGTAAAACCGCTAGAACTTGAGCAGAAACTTTTTTTGACAATTCTGGTCATATTTTTTTAGGCCGACCAAGTCCACATCTTAGAGCAGCTGAGCCATCAAATGGCGCACTGCCTTTGGTGGGAGCACTGTTCTTATCCACCGCTTCTATCTGACTATTGTAGTGGTTTGCGAACTAGGTCCAAAAGCCCCTCTGTAGCTCAGTGACCTAGACCTTTGACCTTTGTCTAAAAGGAAATTTGAGTGCGAGCCTTCCATTCGGATATTCTCATTTTGGTTTTCTCTACGTAGAACAAGCTTTAAGTTCAAGATTGTCTCCTGTTTTTTTCATAAATCCCCTTCTTCTATCCTTCTGCTAGCTTTACCTCCTCTTTCGATGGAAGGCTACACTCCGTGGAGGAGTCCTTGAAACCCAATCCCTGGCATGTGCATCAGTACGTCTGTCTCCTTTTATTTGTTTTTTTCCTAATCTGTTAGAACTTGGTTTTATATTACCTTATCTCCTTTACCAGTGATCATGTTCTCCTAGGCCAATAGAAAAACCTTCCTAAGGAAAATGATTCAGATTATTATCCAGGAGTCGGGAGGGGGCATGTTTTAGGGGAACGCAGGAGATAAATAAGTTTCATTCGTTGGAAGTTGATGTTGCAATTGTGCTTGTTACCCTTGTAGTCTGAATCTTTCTTTTTTTATAACAAAGTCGGACTTGAAGTAACAATGTTCGTTTCCCATTTTAGTCTTTAATAAAGTGACTCTAATCGTACTGCGACTTCGTGGAGTCACTAGACAAGGGTGACAATAGGCATAAATGCATGTTGCGCCGTAACATACGCAAACCTTACAAGTCAAAATGCACTGGGCCAGCGACTGAATGCTGCGAACAGATGATCAGGTCTTTCCGGCCAATCATAAGGAAAAGTCTCTTTTTTTGGGATCCCAAAACGTAAGTGGAGGGATACCTATGACATAGCAAAAATGTCCGTCTGTCTGTGAGCACAATAACTCTTGAAGGGAATGAGATATTTTAAACTTGGTGTGAGGATTCACTGGATCAAGGTTAAGGTCAATTTCGTAGATGGGCTATGTAGCTCTGCATTTAGGGGTGGGGGAGGGGGTTCAAATTAAGGGACAAACAAAATATTTTTAAACAGCTAATGTGATAGTCAATTATGGGGTAAGAAGGCACGGTGAGCACGATAGTGAAACCCATTTTCTCGCCGGACAAGTAGTTCGTTCGGAATCCGGCAAAAACCGGACAAATTGTTAAAAGTAAAAGATTTATTTGAAGTTGATTAAGTCGTCGATTTAGAGGTAAGAAGACATTCTGATCACGGTGGTGAAAACCATTTTCTCGCCGAACATGTAGTTCGTCCGGAATCCGGTGAAAACCGGAAAGTTGGTTAAGAGTAAAAGTTTCATTTGAAGTTGATTAAATGTTCGATTGAGGGGTAAAAAGACATGCTGAACACGATGGTGAAAACCATTTTCTCGCCGGACAACTAGTTTGCCCGGAATCCGCCCAAAACCGGAAAATTTGTTAACAGCAAAAGTTTGATTAAATGACAGTTTAAGGGGTAAGAAGAGAGGCTGAGTCTGTATATGACAATCGTTTTTTACCCGGACATATAATTAGTCCGGAATCCGGTTGTAACCGAAATTTTTGTTAAGTCAAACTTTTATTCAAAGTTGATTAGATGTTCTTTATAGGGATAAGAGCATACGCTGGATTTGTTTCTGAATTTTCTTTTTTTGCTGGACTTTCGGGCGAAACCGGAAACTTGGCAGAAGTAAAGCAGGAAGTCTCAGTCAGTATCGTCAAAATAGATATGGCCTATAGAGATATATCTGAACTTGGTTTTCTCTGATCATTAGCCTGGCACAGACTGGATCTGGCGAAGACAAGACCCGATTGTCTGAATCAAATATAGATTTTTGGGATCCCATCGACACCTTTGGTATTGTTTCTCGTGTGAAAGCGATGAAGGGTGTGCAAAACCCTGGCAGGAATACTGTTGATGACTAACTCTTCATGCTGATGAAGAATCGCCGTGGGCCTAGCAACGAGCAGAAACCGTACGAACGCTGTTGACAGTTTGACATAGGATTTTAGTCATCGTTAGGGTGACGTTCCTCGTTCTTCCCGAGGCTCATTGGCGTGTTTTTTTTACTTAGTCATACAGATTCCCAGACCGCTCGACCCTGATCGGATGTCCCAGGCACCGCGTCGTGCCATTCAGATAAGGCTCATTCGCAAGGCCAGTCCATTTAGGATACCCACGGTACCCACCATCACCAAACTAATCAAGGTTGCAAAGGTTAGGCCCATGACAACAGAGTTCAGTAATCGATTCTTCGTGTTACTTTTCTTGATGGGTAGTTTAGTTATTAACAAAATATCTAAAAGTTATAGCCATTCTTCGCTTTCCTGATTCCCAGAAGTCCGGGACTTCAGCAGATTTTCCTGATAATGATGACACTAAATTTGCTGTTCATTCCTAGATGTCCCCTTTACCTTTCAAATATCTCTTGTACCCAATCACAACTTTCCCTTTTCTTCCTACATTTGCGTTTCTTCTGTGTCTCTCTCTATGTCATCTTGACGCGAACATTTGCAGTCACATCTCCACATTTGCTCGCCCGCCTAGCTAGTGGCATATCCGACTATTTCGCAGCGACACTCTGCACAGCCAGAGGTACCACAAATCCAAAAGAAAAATGTCACTATATTAAAATGGACATTCGTGAATAGCAAAGCAACGAAGTAACGCATTTTCATCGGGTATTCAAGCAGCTTTAAGTCTCACATCTCAGCCCTTTTCGGTTAAACTTTAAGATATATTAGTTCAAACAATGGCTAAAAACGGAAAGTCAGCTACGACGTTTGACAGCGATAAATCCCTTTTCGTTTCTTCGAATCTAGCAACAGCATGACGAGGACCCTTGCAAAGAAGGGCCTAAATATTGCTGTTAAAGATGATAGTTAACTTTCCGTTTTTAGCCATGTTTTATGTTTCCCAGTCAAGTTGGGCTCAGGGCTTATTTAATAATTTGAGTCGGATGGCATCCATGACAAAAGGCATATCACGATGATCGCTAATGGTCGTCCCTTAATACAGCTACTTGCCCTGATGCAACAAAAGCAAGCCATGAAAACTTGAACCAAACATTTTTTTTTCAGTACATGTAAGGTACATAGTCTGAATAATATCTACATTTCGAACTGTAAACTATCTTCTTCATGACCATGGCGCATCTAGGTTGGGCAATGGCCCCTAGTAACTCACAGTTATAACATGAATGCATGGGCCTTACCCAGATTGGGCTGTTATACCACGAATACCACGCACAACACAAAATCAAATGATATCATTCCTAATCCGGTTTCCAACATTATTTGACAAAAGTACAACTTGAAGTCCGACTTTGTGATCCACCGCTCTATTCGCCTCAGCTGCAGATATCCTACAAACTGATATCATACTTATCCATGTGTCCCATTTTCTCTTGTTCAAAGGCTATGTTGGATAATGCAAGTCCTAATGTGGCCACAGCTGTTAAAATAAGCCTCAAAGCCTTGAACCACGGTGTGTATCCAGGTGCAAACATGTCATGAAACAAGGCAAATGTCAGCCCCGTGATCATTAGTCCTGTCTTTGCTTCAATGCCAGGGGCCATGGTAACGGCTAGCCACGCAAAAAGGGGTGGTATCACACTATACCCCAAGGTTTTCCATGACAACTCCACGCCACTGTTAGGAGTGACAGCAAGACCCCATCGCGCTCCTCCCAAAAACGAAAGAATGGTGGCCCCATAAATCATCTGAGCTTCATGCAGAAATGGCACATAATATCCAGAGGCGAGCATTCCTATGCTAGGGGCTACAAACGGTATTAGTCCTCCTGCACCAAGGAGTAGAGCCGATAGGGGGGCATTCCTTAGTGATGACAATTTGGCTCTGTCTTTCCCCATCTCTGGGTCCACAACAGGTTCACTATTAGAGTCCCCATTTTTCTCAAGACTGCGTTTGATGCCCTGAGGTTTCACTGGGGATCGCGATGACCAAGCAGAACAACAGCAACTGCTGCTGATTGATCTTGTGTTCAGCCACAGGTGCAAAGGTATCCTTAGATGTGACAGCATTATTACCTGGAAAGAGGTTCTTTTTAATAACAAGGCCAAAGGTTTCTATGGGATCACACAAGTTCGGATATGGATTCGACATGTCTCCTCATCCCTAAAACGACTGCCTCATTTACTTAGAGTTTTTTTCACCCTTGGCCTAATTTGACTCCCCCCCCTCCCCCCCACACACACACACACTTTATTAACCCAACGGGTCCTAATATATCAACACCTTCTAGAGCTACAGCTGGTGCAGTTGAATCATTAAGCCCATTCTGAGGGTTATTCACGACAGATACTCATTTTATGGTTCTATGAATCGCTACTTTTCTAAATGTTAGACAAATGGGAATGACAAATTAAGAACGATGTCCGGGGCGTCCCGAGGGGGGGGGGTGCTGCACTGCACCCCCCCCCCCCCAGAAGGCCTGTAGGAAAAAATCCGGTAAATTTTGACTGGTGTGGCGAAGACGAGCCAGTTAAAATTTGTCAAATTCACGTGAACTTGAGGGTTTTTAGGGAATCTAGCGGATTCTTGCTGAGAGAGCCTACCCAAATTTTGGTCAGGGTATCTAGCGAAGTCTTGCTCAAGGAATCTACCGGAGCTTGACTCAGAGAATCTATCGGAACTTGTGTCAAGGAATTTATTAGAGGTTGGGTCAGAGAATCTACCAGAGTTTGTCCCACGGAATCTACCAGAATTCGGCACAGGGAATCTACTGGAACTTTTGCTGCTTACCGGATACGTATAGACGGGAAGTTTACCGGTATGACCCCGACACACAACTTATTCGTGCGGACAGACAACAGAGCGTACCGGAACATTCACCGGGCGATTCCCTCAATCTCCTAAATTTCGGTGGCTTTAAAAAATTAGGTAACCTACTAAAATTTGTATCGTTTTCCACTACAAAACTATTCCAAGAATAAAGCCACGGTACCGTACATTCCAGTTTTGACAGCCATCTCGACTCCTTTACGGTAATAAGCCGAGAAGAGTTCAAAAATGAGTTAGCCTTGTTCTGACATGATCTCTAAAGTCGACATGAAAGCCTTGAAACCAGTCACGTACGGGGGGAGGACGGGGACACGCCCCTCCCCCTAATGTTGTCGACCAGTCGGTAAAAAAATACTAATTGGAGAGAAGCGCCACGTTTTTTCGTTAAAACAGTTGATTTTTCCATGGAAACCTTTGCTTTTTCTGAAAATCAGTAAATTTTTCATCGAAACGGCAGGTTTCGATTAAAAATTGGTTGGTTTCAAAAACGGTAGGTTTCGATTCAGAAAAACCGAAACAGTCGGTTTTTCTGAAAATCACTCGAAAGCGTTAAAGCTTGCTAAGACAATGCCTGTTACCCCAGAAAAAGGAGAAAGAATTTTTAGCAAGATGAAGTTGGTTAAGACCACCTTGTCTTCAACAATGGCTGACAATCGTCTTGAAGGTCTCGCGTGTGAAACCAGTCTAGTTGACGAATGTGAAACTGAATGTGCTGTGGATAACTGGAAAACGATTAAAACGCGACGGATAAATGTGTAGGGGGGGGGGGGGGGGGTGCGGTGAAGATCAAAGACTTTTCAGTTTTATAGAGTGAACCTATTTTTTGGATTTGTGGTACCTCTATGTGCTTGTCACTCTATGCTTGAGATGTTTACCAACTAGAAATGTAAGTCATTGCCGAAAAATAAAATAAAATATCAGATTCATTCTAATATCGTTTTCCTATTTTTCTACTTTTCTACAGGCGTCTCCGATGTCGCATCTTTAGTTTTTCGAAATCCAGGTCTTTCCAGCTACCTTTCAAATTAAACTTTAACGATCACATTTTTGTTTACTGTCTTTTTAACGCATATACGAAGTCAGAACACGACAGTATTCCAGAGTTTCTGCAGAGACAGTCACTACGGAGACAAATTTCTGGTAAAATCTCGAAAAATTCCCGTAAAATTCTGAAGCCGCAGCCCCCACTCCCCCCTCCATCAAGAAGGTGTCGGGACGCCCCTGATACCATGTAGTACATTCTAAAAAAGCCCAAATTCTTGCAACGTGCACCGGAGTTCACCAAACTATAAGAGAAGCCGCTGAAATTAAGGAAACCACTCAGGTATAAACTGAGACACAGGCCACAGGTGAAGAAAAATTCAGATCCCAAGCTCTTCTCTACAACAAAAACAAAGTTCACCTCAATGCGGGAAAATCTCTACCCGATCAACGACCTAATCGAGCAGCAAAAACAGCAGCAGTGTCTAAAATTAAATCACAGCACCCTTTTTTAACTGCAAGCAACTCTCACAAAGGAATTCACCGAATCATTTACTTAAGGCTAAATCTGCAAAGAATCATTTTACTTTCCGACAGACGCTGAAAAACGGTCATTTTCGATTGAAGAACAAAAAGTAGCTGAAATTACCCAGTGGCAAATCGAGGTCAGGAACGACAGAAAGAGTTTATTATGGCTGATCACGGCCCCCTTGAGGATCGTGAATCATGTATTACCCAGCGGAAAATCGAGGTCGGGAAGCCGTTTACCCCTTTAACACGACGCAGTTTTTATGACTGAACACGATCCCCTTGAGAATAGTGAGCTGCTAGCCAAAATCAAAATAAAACAAAAGGTCGACCGGATTCCACTAGGCAGCCGGCGCTGGGACGATTATTATCTTCCACAACTCAATGACGATGATTATGATGAGTATCTGCAACACGAATTTTCGAACGATTACAAACGAACGAAGGGCCATTCGACGGACAAGCTGGAAGTGGAGGACTTGCTGACAGCTCTGTAGGTGGCTCCCCAGACGCCTCCCGCGAACCGGTCGATGAAGAGTCGGGGGCTGTCGACTCGGATCCGGACAGTTCGAGTACCTCTTCCGCTTCATCGACTGCAGACAGTTCAACCGCCTCGAGTTCGAGTGAAGAAGAGGCGGAAGAAGCAGTTCCGATGTGCGTGTGCACGTCATGGGAGTATGAGTCGGGGACTGTCGACTCGGATTGGAACAGTTAGAGTACCTCTTCCGTTTCGTCGAATGCAGACAGTTCAACAGACTCGAGTTCGAGTGAATCCCGTGCCGAATATAACTGAATGACTTGAATGGTAAGTTGTGCTTATCCCTTCCTGATTCTGTTATGTATTTGAAAGTATACGAAAAGTGCAGATAGAGTTTTTCCTAAGAAGGTATATAATAAGTATACCTTCTTGCAGATCGTGTATGATGGTGCTAAACGAATTGGCCAGGTGAAATTTTGTTTCGGCCTTTCTTGTTGACAGTCCTATTCAGGCCAGAGCAAAAAATCTATTTGGTAGTAAGTCTGGATTTGTATGGCACTTGCCTTCCGGCCAAGTGCCATATATCGATCACTTTTCCGTCGGTCGGTCGATCAGTCCGTGATTCCGAGTTGGGGTACTTCCAGATGTGCTAAGACAATGAAACACGGCAGGCATATCAGGGACCCGACCAGATTAACCTGGATATAGTCACTTGTCCCGTCCGATCCTCGTGTGGGAAGGAGGGGAGGCGGAATCTGGAAATTAGTGGCATGCATTACTTTCAAACATGTGGTCGGATCGTAATGCAATTTACATATGGGAAAACCTCGGTCTCAGATGTCACTTTTCAGATCCGGATTGGATCAGGTGAATGTGGGGGGGGGGGGACCAGAAATCTTGTGACACGCTTAGAGTGGAGCGATCGGGATGAAGCTTGGTGGGAACAACACCAAGAGACCTATATATCCTTTATTTTAAAACTTGTCCTATAATATACTATATTGAGTCAAAAAACCCATATTCTCCTATATTTCAGCTTTTGCTGTTTTTTGTTGTTGTAAATTTCGAAGTTTAATTCTGCCAATTAATTAATATTAATATATGGAGTAATTAATATTTCTGCAAAAATGTTTTTCTATTTTGTCTGTATATTTCCCTTGTGAATTTTTGTTTCCATCAGTTATGGCAACGCTGGGTTGCCCAAGATCTACTGTGTGGTGGAAAAAAGAGGCTTGTTGAAGGTCAGAAGAAAAACGATCCTTTAGTAATTGAATCTGCAAAAACTCTCATTGAGCTTTCGGAGAGCAAAGTGAGTGAAAGTGTTGCAGACGTTTCTGCCCTTCAGAAAAACAGGAAAAAAGCAGATGAAAAGCAAAGTGGTCTCATGGAGAAGCTTTCTTCATTTAAAAGGCGCTGTTGACACTCACTTTACGCGGTTGCGTGGTTTTCTGGTCCTTTTCTGAAGTTTTCACGAAGTCAATCAGTTGTGTGTTCGTAGTTCTTTAATTTTGTATTTGATCTCTGTTCATGGATAAAACTTATCCATCAAAGTCTCTCGTCTTGGATACTGTGTTTTTTATGGCACTTGCCCTTCGGTCAAGTGCCATATGGCGATCGCAATTTCTGTCCGTCCGTCGGTCTGTCCAGGTTTTGCTAGCTCGGGTACTTCCACATAAGCTAGGACGATGAAACTTGACAGGCATATCAGGGACTCCGAACGAATAAGTTGGAAATAGTCAGTTCCCCGATCCGAGCATCGTAGGGGGAGTGGAGGGAGAGGGAATCCAGAATCTTGAGGTATTTATAACTTTTGAACAGGTGATCGGATCTTAATAAAACTTGATATTTGGAAGACCCGGTGACTTTGGGGGGAGCTAGAAGGGGGGGCCGGAAATCTTGGGAAACGCTTAGATGGGAGGGATCGTGATGAAACTTGGTGGGAAGAACAAGCACAAGTCCTAAATACACAGTCTGAAATAACCGGAGCAGATTCGGGCACTGTGGGGGAGTTGGGGGGGGGGAGCTCTGGAATCTGGTGATCTCGCGAGTTCGGTACTTCCTGATGTGCTAGGACGATGAGACTTATGGAGGAGTTTCAGGGACCCGAACAGACTGACTTCAGAATAGTCGTTTGCCCGATCCGTTTGCATGCCTAACTTTTGAACAAATTATCGGAATTGAATGAAACTCGGCAAGTAGAAAGAGCTATCGTCTGACATGTTCCACGTCAAGTCCTGATCGGACCTGGGGGGGGGGGGGGGTAATTAGAGTGGGGCACCGGAAATCTCGTGAAACGCTTAGAGTCTAGGTATTGGGATGGAGTTCGGTGGGAAGAAAAAGCATTAGCCCTAGATACGTAACTGACAAAATCAGATCGAATCGGGGCTCTATGGGGGAGTTGGAGGCTGTTTCCTGGAATTCCGATGATCGCCAGTTAGGATAGTTCCAGATATTCTAAGGACCGATGAAACTATGTAGGCGTATTAGTGACTTAAGGACCAGACATACTGCCCTAGCAATACTCGTTTTTCTGGATTCGAACATCTACGGGGAGTTGAGGGAAGGGGAATCCGGAAATCAGCGGCTTCCGTAAGCTGCGAACAGGTGGTCCGATTCGAGTGAAACTTTATGGTTGATAAGAACTGATCACCTAGACAAGAAAACCATGCGTTTGAACCGCAAGCGGCCACGGTTGGAAGAGTTGGAGGAGGGGGGGGGGGGGGTTAACACCCACAAAACAAACCGGATGGACAGAAAAGGATGCAAGTTGGACAGTAGCCTACCGAGTCTATTCGGCCTTGATTTTTATTTGGCGTCTTGATCGAATCCGGGGAGGGGGGGGGGGGTGAAGCTGGAATCCGAAATTTGCAGATAGGCTATGCTCCGATTCCAGTCAAACTTAATGAACGGGAAAAGGACATGTAATATATGCAATTTTTATGGGTCTGAGTCGTATTCAGCCACAGCAAGGGGAGTTGGAAGGGGAGTTCCAGAAATGATGTGGCTAGCATAGGGTTCAAACAAGTCGAGCGATTCGAATAAAACTTGGAGTGTAGAGAGAGCACATGCCATAGATGACATAGTTTAGGGTTCGAACTGGATCCGACCACGGTTGGGGAGGGGGGAGAGTTACCGAAAGTTCCCAAAACTCTCAGATATGAATGAAAGTTAATAGGCGGTAAGAGAACATACTTCAGATAATCCATTTAGGACTCGAAATCAGATTCGGCAACGGTAGGGGGAGTTGAAGGGTGTACCGGAAATCGTATGGCACGTCTAGGGACCAAACGAGTGGATCTACTGGGTTAAAACTTGGAAGGTAGAATACTCATTTGCCCTAGATAATCCGAGGCGATGCCGGTAACGCTCAGACTTGAGCACCCTGTTTATGGGTCCGAACCGCATTTTTGGATGGCAGGGTATTTTGTGACGTTCTCATCTTCTTTCGTGTACCACCTACTCGTATCAAGTGCCATATGAGCTCTTAGCTCTTGTTTTTTTAATGCTAGATCCCAAGTTGTTTCACCAAATCGCTCTTTATTGTTTTTCATCCAAATAAGCTGTTTTTTTACCCTATATGAATGAATGAATGAATTTAATTCCAAAAAAGCCCAAGGGCCATGGCGGAAAACATAAAAAAAATAACAACAAACAAAATATCGTACACTCCGAAACAAACCAAAAATCAACTTCTATAAAAATAGTTCGCGGTGGGTCATAGCTATCTTCAGGAATCTACCCAGCCTTCGGAGATCACCAAAACACTTACTTCCCATAATCGAAGTCAATTCCCTTTCATCCCAAACCTCCCGGCCAAACACTTCCTTTCTTAATCCTTTCAACTCCTCGCAATAACACATCAAATGTACCGCATCCTCCCCCTCAACACCACACATCGGACAAAAATAAGGACCAGTACCTTTCCTCTCTCGACCAATATACTTTCTCCGCATCCCCACTGGAAGAGCGTCCGCCCTAAGACTCACCATCCACCTCAATTCTGCCCCCCCAATCCCAACTTAAAATATAATTCTTCTCCCCATGTCTCTTTAGCCATACCATACAACTTCAGAGAGTGGTGCTCTGATACGCCCCCATGCCACCTCTGAATCTCCTGATCTCTTAGCCTATCTTTCACTAACTTAGCTACCTTACCTAGGGGGTAACCTGGTCCCACTCCATCACACCACAAACCACCATAACCACAATCATCCAATATTTTTTTAATTTGCTGAGGCCAATCCCTTTTCTTGCCCCCAAGTATTTCCAAATACGCCGCTTTCAAAACTCTCACCCTTGGCAAACTCGTCACTTTCTCCCAATATCTTATCATTGCTACCAACCTACTATTCCGGAGCAACCCTAAACCTAAGTCCCCTGTAATTACTAGGCTATTTGTTCTCACGCTAACCCCTAATACCCTCTTAAAATATTGTAACTGTACACTCTCTAGCTTATCCCCCTTATGGAAGCCCCAAATCTCGGATCCATAATGCATAGCTGATACTACTTTAGTTGAAAATAACTGCTTATGCATTTTAATATCCTTAATATCCCCTAAATGGCTTCCAGCAAGCGCATACGCACAACGCTTCCCTTTTCTCTCGCTAGCTTCTATTTGTTTACCAAACTTACCATTATACGAAAACCGAACACCTAAATAAACAAAATCATCCGTTATCCCTATTTTCTCTCCATTAAACTTCACACTCTCACTTTCACTCACTCTTCCACCCTTTCTAAACACCATCATTACAGACTTACTCACATTCAAACACAAGTCTTTCATTCGGAGGTATTCGTGGGTCCTATCCAACAGAAACTGCAACTTTTCGGGCGAATCCGCAAATAGCATATTGTCCTATATTTTGAAGTGAAAAATCCTATATCTTATCTATATTTTAGCGATATTTCGGCCCTTCTTGGCAAGGGTCCTCGTCCGGCTGTCAATCCTCTGGTTCAAGTCGAACCAGAAGGACTTTCCCCAAGTTGAACCAGAGGATTGACAGCCTGACGAGGACCCTTGCCAAGAAGGGCCGAAATATCGCTGATGAAGAATCGTAGCTGATGTATCCGTTGTAAACATTGTTTGAATAAAAGCTTGGGATCAAAGAATATTTATCTATGAAGTACGGAACTTTCACAGCCCAGACATGCAGACAATTATCCAACTTGGCGGGAAGGAAAGGACAAGTGATAAACCAACTGAAGTTTTTAGTAAGATGCAGAGAAAACGAACTAATCCCAACTTCAATGCTTCACAACATTGGACACCCGGACTCGAGGAATAAGAAGAAAGTGGACCAAGGTATTTCGCAAATTCTCCTTAAGACACGATTGCTGGTTTAAGGTCAAAATGGGCGATGACATCACGCGAATTCGACCATCTCAAGGAAACCCTCATGGACAATATTGATGATCATGACAAGCCAAAAATCGAAAAAGTAATCTCTGCTAGATTTGAAAATTTCTGTAGGGAACACCGCGAAAAAATATTCTCAACTACAAACAAAAACTACAGTAAAACCCAGAATTACAGTCCGAAAGTTTTCCCTGGACCTTCCGTACTAAATTTTAGCTCCAAGACTTTGTCTCGAACACAAATTAATGAATTGTCCCATGGATGTAAATTCAACATCGCGCCCCGTGAACCACCAGTAGAAGAATTTGTAGCAAGTTTCGAGACAGGTCTTTTCCATGAAGATGCAAAAGTAGATGACTTTGAAAAAGCAAGAGTAGATGCAGCCCACTAGCTACAGTCCCGGATCGCCATCCCTCCAGAACCGAACCTCCCGAAAGAAGAATTGCAAGCCCTGAAGAGCCTAAGGAAAGACGGATCTCTCATCACCACAAAAGCTGACAAAGGTAACGCCATTGTAGTCCTTGACCAGAACGAGTACGACGCGAAAATTGTTCGCGTCGACCCCTTCGCCCAATAGTAGCAAACGTTCGAGCCCCAACTAAGAAATTATACAGATTTCTAGCTTCGTTAATAAAGCCACTCCTAGATTCAGGGACGCATTACATAAAAAATTCCATTGATTTTGCCCAAGAGTTAAGAATGTCACCAAAGAAACGCAAAAAGCAAGCATTGATGCTGTACCTTTGTTCACCAGTCTCAGGAAAGATTTCGCCCCGGATGCCCAAAAAAAGCACTAGAGAATTATCCCGAAGTGGCAGACAAAACCCCCTAACTTTAAGCCAAATACTAGATTGTTTTAAACTTGTTTGGGAACATAAAGGAGGCAGCATAAAGGAGCAGCGATGAGGAGCTCTATTTCGCAGGGACTCGCCGAATTAACGCTGAGGAAAATTGAAGAAATCGCTTTCAGCATCGCGCCGATGGTTCCAAGTTTCTACAAACGTTATTTTGATGATGGTTTCTCAGCATGGGAAGGCCAAAAAACAGACACTGTGAGTTTCGTTGACAGTTTAAACTCAATTCAACCGACTATCCAGTTCACGATTGAATTTGAAAATGATGCACAGAAGCTGCCGTACCTAGATGTTTTGATTGCTAACAGTGAAGGAAGTTTTGTCTGCTCAGTCTACAGAAAACCCACCCACAACGATCGATACCTTCCATATGATTCTTACGAGCCAGAATATGTGAAACGCGGAGTAGTCATCTCACTATTCGACCGAGCCATTAAAAATTTGCGACAAAGATCTCCTAGATGACGAACTTTGCCACATTCGGGACGTCCTATTTGGAAACAAATACCCCGTTCAACTGGTTGAACAGATCATCAGAAGACGACTGAAGCTGCATTCATCCCGCAAAGATCCTGTAAGTTCTACTATTAATGGTGAGGCAGAAGAAAAAAATGCCCGCGTTTACCTTCCGTACGTCCGCGGAGTAACCGAAAATTTGTGCAAAAGTTTGAAAAAATACAACATCCAAGTCTTTCACAGAACCCAATATACTTTGCTGTCCTACCTAAACTCCGGAAAAGATAAATTCCCAAATCAGTATCAAAGAGGCATTTATTCAATACCTTGTGATTGCGGAAAGCGTTACGTAGGAAGGACAGAGAGAACTTTCGGAAAACGACTTGCAGAGCATGAACAAGAAATTGACCACGCCCTCTCCTCATAACTCTACTTTCAAATCTGCACTTGCAGAACATATTTTCGAAAACCCATCCCATTCAGTATATTTTGAAAAAGCCCAAATTCTTGCAACATGCACCGGACTCCATCAAACCATTCGAGAAGCCGTTGAAATAAAGAACAAGACCAAAGGTTTCGATGGGATCCCAAAAATTCAATATCTTATCCAGACAACTGGGTCTTGTCTTAGCCAGATCCAGTCATCGCCCGACTCCTCGAACATTTTTACAATTAAAATTCAGAAACAGATTAAGGCCAAATAGCTAATCATCTGAGAAAAACTTCCTGCCACTACCGCCAATTTCCCGATTTCGGCCAAACTCCAGAACTAATTATCCGGCGAAAAAAAAAAAGCTCAAAAATGAACTCAGGTTATCTTCTTTCCCCACTAATGAACATCCAATCAACTTCAAAGAAAAATTTAACTTATAACAAATTTTCCGACTCCAGCCGGATTCCGGTCAAACTATATGTCTGGGTAAAATATGATTGTCACACAGGGATTCAGCATCTCTTCTTACCCCTAAATCGGTTTTCTAATCAACTAGAAATAAAACTTTAACTTCTACCAATTTTCCGGTTTTGGCCGGATTCCGGGCGAACTACATGTCCGGATAGAAAATTGTTTTCACATAAGTGTTCAGCATGTCTTCTTGCCCTAAATAGAACATCTAATCAACTTCAACTTTTAATTTTAACAAACTTTCCGGTTTGGGCCGGATTCCGGGCGAACTACTTGTCCGTCGAGAAAATGGTTTTCACCACCGTGTTCAGCGTTTCTTCCTACCCCTAAATCGAACATCTAATCAACTTAAAATAAAACTTTTACTTTTAACAAACTTTCCGGTTTCGGTCGGATTCCGAGCGAACTACTTGTCCGTCGAGAAAATGGTTTTCACCATCGCCTTCAGCATGTCTTCCTACCTCTAAATCGAACATCTAATCAACTTAAAATAAAACTTTTACTTTCAACAAACTTTCCGGTTTTGGCCGGATTCCGGGCGAACGACATGTTCGATGACAAAATTGTTTTCACCATCGTGTTCAGCATGTCTTCTTACCCCATAATCGACTATCACATTAGCTGTTTCAAAATATTTTGTTTGCCCCTTAATTTGAAACCTCTCCCCCGCCCCTAAATGTAGGGCTACAAAGCCCATCTACGAACTTGACTGGTCCGACGACCCAACGAATCCTCACACCAAGTTTCATCAAAATATCTCATTCCCTTCGAGAGTTATCGTGCTTACAGACGGACAATTTTTCGATGTCATAGGTATCCCTCCACTTACGTTTTGGGATCCCAAAAACGAAGTTGACCAAAATGCAGAAAAAAACCTTTCCTGTTCGTGCAGCAAAAACAGCGTCTGTGTCAAAAGTTATATCTCAGGACTAGTTTTTTTCATTATAGTGGTATTTGAAGATAATTTACTTTAATAAGATACAAGTCAGTAGAAGCTTCAGTTATTTATTACAGGTTTGTTTCCTTCCCCGAAGTTGAACCAGAGGATTGACAGCCTGACGAGGACCCTTGCCAAGAAGGGCCGAGATATCGCTGATGAAGAATCATAGCTGACGTAATCTATTGTAAACATTGTTTGAATAAATATAGGCTATGAGATGCAGACAGGAGTATCACATATGGGGAGGGAGCAGGGTACCCCCCCCCCAGGGGCATCACAAGTGCATTTTCGTTGGGGGGTGCAGAGCCAAGATTTAATGAATCTCTAAAAAAAAATAGCGAATACTAGAAACTGAGAATTCGCACTTCAAATTATGGAACAGAGAGGATTATGTACGAAGCGCAACATTAAACAGCAGCATGAAAGGTGATAGGCCAACTATTGGGTGCCATTTTGGCAAAGCCCACTTGGAGAATATAGTGCCGGGCACGGTTGCTGTAACCAGAGGCGTTACTAGCCAAAATGTTTGGGGGGGACGAGGCATTTACCGACTGGCTGGTAGTTTTTACCGACTTTTTCTGCAGAAAAAACGACTGTTTTCAACAATAACAAGACCAAAGGTTTCGATGGGATCCCAAAAATTCAATATCTGATCCAGGCAACTGGGTCTTTTCTTAGCCAGATCCAGTCTTCGCCAGACTCCTTGAACATTTTTACAACTAAAATTCAGAAACAGATTAAGGCCAAATAGCTAATCACCTGAGAAAACCAAGTTCAGATTTGGACTCAGCCTGTTGTTTTTACCCCTATAAGTCATATCTGTTTTGACGAAAACTTCCTGCCACTTCTACCAATTTCCCGGTTCCGGCCGAACTCCAGAAGTACTTGTCCGGCGAAAAAAGAAAGCTCAAAGACGAAATCAGGGTATCTTCTTTCCCCAGTAATGAACATCTAATCAACTTCAAATAGAAATTTAGCTTATAACATATTTTCCGATTCCAGTTGGATTCCGGTCGAACTATATGTCCGGGTAAAATATGATTGTCATACAGGGACTCAGCATCTCTTCTTACCCTAAATCGCTTATCTAATCAACTAGAAATAAAACTTTGACTTCCAACAGATTTCCGGTTTTGGCCGGATTCCGGACGAACTACATGTCCGGGTAGAAAATTGTTTTCACATAAGTGTTCAGCATGTCTTCTTGCCCTAAATCGAACATCTAATCAACTCCAAATAAAACTTTTAATTTTGACAAACTTTCCGGCTTGGGCCGGATTCCGGTCGAAATACTTGTCCGATGACAAAATAGTTTTCACCATCGTCTTCAGCATGTCTTCCTACCACTAAATCGAACATCTAATCAACATCAAATAAAACTTTTACTTTCAACAAACTTTCCGGTTTGGGCCGGTTTCCGGGCGAAATACTTGTCCGTCGAGAAAATAGTTTTCACCATCGTCTTCAGCATGTTTTCCGACCCCTAAATCGAACATCTAATCAATTTCAAATAAAACTTTTACTTTCAACAAACTTTCCGGTTTGGGCCGAATTCCGGGCGAAATACTTGTCCGTCGAGAAAATAATTTTCACCATCGTCTTCAGCATGTCTTCCTACCACTAAATCGAACATCTAATCAACTTCAAATAAAACTTTTACTTTCAACAAACTTTCCGGTTTTGGCCGGATTCCGGGCGAACTACTTGTCCGATGACAAAATAGTTTTCACCATCGTCTTCAGCATGTCTTCCTACCCCTAAATTGAACATCTAATCAACTTCAAATAAAACTTTTACTTTCAACAAACTTTCCGGTTTTGGCCGGATTCCGGGCGAACTACTTGTCCGATGACAAAATAGTTTTCACCATCGTGTTCAGCATGTCTTCTTACCCCACAATTGACTATCACATTAGCTGTTTCAAAATATTTTGTTTGTCCCTTAATTTGAATCCCCTCCCCCACCCCTAAATGTAGAGCTACAAAGCCCATCTACGAGCTTGACTGGTCCGACGACCCAACGAACCCTCACACCAAGTTTCATCAAAATATCTCGTTCCCTTCGAAAGTTATCGTGCTTACAGACGGACGGACGGACGGACAGACGGACAACTTTTGCGATGTCATAGGTATCCCTCCACTTACGTTTTGGGATCCCAAAAATGACATTTTGGAAAAAAATCGATTGATTTTCCGATTTTCAGAAAAACCGACTATTTTGACGAAAAATCGACCAGTTTTCTGAAAAACCGACTGTTTTCATGAAAAAAAAATCACCTGTTTTGACGAAAAATCGCGGCGCTTCGCGCAGACTCGGTATTTTTTCCGACTGACCGATGGCTTTGGGGGGGGGGCGTCCCCCGCCAGTCGTGACGCCTCTGGCTGTAACAGCTTCTATCTATTATCTAGCCTACCTACCTAACCTCATTTTTACATAACCTCAAATGTTACCGCAAAAATGTTAAAATGAAATGTACATGCTGTCCTGAGAGTCAAGACGCAAAATATGACTTTTTTCAACAGTCATGTGTCCAAATAATCAAATTCTGTACCTGTTTTTTGTTTTGAAGCTGCTTTAAAAATGGATTTTCTGGCTGTTGACTTTCGTAACTCTACCTTTTTCATCATTTTGTAAGTCAATCGAGCTAAGGTTAGAATAAGGTGATCTTGTTTGAAAAGAAAGATATGTTTAACTAGAAATATTGAAGCAATATTTATTCATCCAATATGTAAACCATTCAATTAGCTTCAATAATGTTTGTCATACTTGTTGGTTCCTTTTTAAGCCAGATAAATTATTCTGAAGGAAAGACTTCTCTGGAAATTTGGAAACTTGTCTGAGGTTGGATACAGGTTAGTTACCCCCTCCTTAAATTGAGCGCTGCAGAAATTTTTCAAAATCCATTTTTTCTTTCCGGTTGGCTAAAATTTACTGCTTCTCTTATGAATTCTATCATTTACCGTGAATAAAATACAGAGACTCTAAGGGCTTAAAACTCCAGTCAAATGATGCACCCTTCCACACAGCTTCCACAAAATAGAGAATATTACAAAAAGTTAAGCAGGCAGAATTATTTTAGCATTTATGATTAGATCTTCTTTTTGGGATCCAAAATAAAAGTAAGAAGGACTATCAACTGATCGGATATCCACTATTCAGCTAAAGTAAAATTTAGTCGTTTATATATATAAGAAATGTATGTAGCTGATCATACTATACTACCAAAAGTTCGTAGCCAGTTATTTGGCTACTCCTGGTGTGCCCTATACAAACACTCTCAGAAGCAAGTTAGTTGGCTACACATGTCCCCCCAAAAACACTCTCAGTAGCCAACTAGTTGGCTACACATTTCCCCCCAGAAACACTCTCAGTAGCCAGTTAGTTGGCAACACATGTCCTCCCAGAAACACTCTCAGTAGCCAGTTAGTTGGCTACACATGTCCCCATACAAACTTTCTTAGAAGTGACATATTTTGCTTCTGTAAAGTGTTTCTGGGAATATTCTTCTTCTTCAGCTTGCATTGCAAACATACAAATTCAGCGATTCTTCTTACCCTTATATTTGTCATCTAGGCTAATCAACGTAAAATAAAACTTTTACTTTTAACATATTTTCTGTTTTGTCCGGATTCCGGACGAACTAGTTGTCCGGGTAAAAAATGATTTTCGCATAAGCGTTCAGCATGTCTTCTTATCCCTAAATCCAACATCTAATCAGCTTCAAATAAAACTTTTGCTTTTACCAAACTTTCCGGTTCTCTCCGGATTCCGGACAAACTACTTGTCCCGAGAGAAAATGGTTTTCATAGTCTTGTTCATGCATGTCTTCTTCCCCACAAACGACTATCACATTAGCCGTTTATACATATTTTGTTTGCCCCTTAATCTGAACCTCCTCCCCCATCCCTAAATTAGGGCTACAGAGCCCATCTACAAACCTGACCTTACCCTTGACCCGAAGAACCCTCACACCAAGTTTCAACAAAATATCTCATTCTCTTCGAGAGTTATCATGCTCACAGACGGATGGACTGACGGACAACAAGCTCCATCTTTTCTCTTGTCTTTTTAGTATTTATGTTGTCAAATCCTGGAGAGAAAAAATACAAGACAAGACTTTACAATGCTTACACAATCCCCCACATTCTAGCCCTATCTCCTTTTTGGAAGTTATTTAGCACAACTGATTTAAGGACCATTCGTAAATTGTTTTATAAATATGCTAAGTACCTACTCGGCCTTCCCCCATGGGCTCGTAACCGCAAATTTATGCAGCTTTACGGCGTTACTGATCCGTTTGTGGCTGTGGCCCAACGCCGGGCCGAGTTTGATTCTTCTCTAGACAGGTGCCATCTGTATTATAGTGCGTTTGTATAGTCATTTCGTTTAGTTTAGTCTCATACCTTAAATACCTTAAATTGCAGCTTGGAGCAATTGAAGGATTTTCCATCCTGTAGCATTGCTCATCGCTTCTTCGGAAATTGCCACGTGGATAACTTATGCTCTGGTCTGGGACTCCAGGGCATCCCATTCCAGTCTCCATGGCTTCTTGCTCCACTCCCTGTCAAGGGAGACTTTGAACTCTTCGATGGTCTTGCTGGATACGGTGTCTTCGCTTAGGGAGTTCCACAGATCAACAACCCGGTTGGTAAGAAAATGGTGGCGTTCCCTCTTCTGGGCGTTGAGCTTCGTGATCTTCATGGAATGACCTCTAGTTCGCTGTGCTGAATCGATGATGAAGAGGTCATGGATTGGATTGTTTCTGATGAGTTTATAGGTGTGAATCATGTCTCCCCTTTTTCTTCTGTAGGTCATGCTGCATAGGTTCAGGGTTCGCAATCTCATCTGATAAGGAAGATGTTGGCAGCCATCTACAATCTTAGTTGCTCTGCGCTGTACCTTTTCTTTTTTCTTTTTTTTTCATCTTTTTCTTTCCTTTATTGTTTTTCATATACTCCGTATGGGCAGGTTCTGTGCCATTTTTATACGGGTTAATAAGATTATTGATTGATAGATTGACAAAGTATTCTGAGAAAGTTTGTATGGCTGAGAGTGTTTCTGGGGGGACATGTGTAGCCAACTAACTTGCTTCTGCGAGTGTTTCTGGGGGGACATCTGTAGCCAACTAACTGGCTACTGAGTGTTTCTGGGGGGACAAGTGTAGCCAACTAGTTGGCTACTAAGCTTGTTTGTATAGGGCACACCAAGAGTAGCCAACTAACTGGCTACGAACTTTTGGTAGTATAGTATGATCAGCTACATACATTTCATTTATATATAAACTGATCAATCTTAAAATAGCTGAATGGTGGTGTCCCTTCCTGGTCCCTTCACTCGAGCTCTTCCGAGTTTTGAGGTTCATGGTAACTTCTTAATCCTGGCAAATTGCCCCCTTCCTCAAACATTTGGGCTAGTAACACCTCTGGGCTGCATGCATAAAATGCATAAAACATCCTGAAAACATCAGGAAAACATCATTGTCAAGACTGTAGCATTGCTTTCATATTAGATGAAAATAACAGCTTATGCAATCTGAATTTCTCTTTCCAAAGGAGTACTTTTTCAGCTTGCTACAGTACTTAGCCCAACTTAGCCTGGTCTATATCCAATTGGAAAAATACAGAACCAACATACCATGCTCTTTTTCTTATTTGAATTTTATCGTCAAGCTTCTTCAAGGCTTAAGCCAGTATTGCCAGATGGTTTTAGTGGAATTGCGCAGCCTCTTCCAAAAATTGCGCCCAATTGGGCGCATTTTTGGCAAAATGCGTTTTTTTTTAAATTTAATAAACGTGATATAACTTCTAGTATATAAGGTTGTGGTCGACTACCTACTTTTTTCAAATTCTCCAGTTGCCATTGCCTTGTAGCAACAGACTTTTTCAACCAGACGCTCACGGAAAGACGGTAGAAAATACAGCGATTCACCAATTGCGGGTTGTTGGCGGTATACAGTATAACAGTTTGACAGTATAAAAGTTAAACAAATTAGACAGACAAACTTCCAAAAAAGCTCAAACTAATCATCGAAGCAGCTAAATGCGGCTTCGTCATTTTCTCGTGCTTCAGCAGGGACTTTCGAAGGGCTCCGAATCTGAAAGGCAGTCCTTTTTGATGATGGTGATGATAATCGGAGCATTTCCCGTCCGTGGGGACTCGCAAGAATACAGGAAGTGAGTCACGGGGACAAACAAAACGCGGAGAATCTTAAGTGGAGTCCTCGGGGAACGGCGAAAATACGCCTGTTGGCTTGCTTGTCCCGATCACGATTTATTAAATATGTAAACGCGACCGGCGCCTCGCTGGCCGTTCGGCTCTATATGTAGATTCAAATATATATTTTTTTTTTTTTTTTTATTTAAACTAAGAAACGACCAGCTACGGCTAAAAAATTACCAAATAAATAACTGGCGTAAATAGATATTCAGCGATAGGAACAAACTACAATTTGTTGGTTCCGAGGAAAAATAGATCAATCAAAAATAGAGAATTCCGCACTGATCAGACCCTAGAAAAAAGTAAAATATTCCTGAATTCCATACAGTCGTGACATATAGTGTATCGGTGGTAAATCGTCATGTGATTTCATTGTCCCTGGTCGGTAGTTCAATGTAAACGCGACGGGCACCCAAGGGCTTCCCGACACCTTCCTGATAGGAGGGACTGGATACAGACCCTTGGGGGGGGGGGGGGAGGGAGTTTCCCTGAACTCCGGTGATGTCAGTTTTGGGCAGATCAGGGATCCGGTCAGACGGATTTGTAATAAAATCCTGATAAAAACTTACTCAATCAATCAATGAAGTTTATTCCAAATAGCTAAAAGCTAGAAGTGGAATATAAATTACACAGACACAGACACGAAACAAATTAACTAATGCACTTACAAGATTTTACCAGAAATAAATGATGGGATGAAACTACGTAAAAATTGGGCAGAAGAATTAGCAGGATATTGAACAAATTGATTGCCAGCATTCCTCTCGGACCGACGCACGGAGGACGGGAGGGGATGGGGGAATAGATGGGCCATCTGGGGACAACAGATTATCTTACTCGATCCGACAGTCGTGGGGGGAGTGGAGGGAGGGGGAATCCGTAATATTGAGTGATGCGTAGCTTTGGAACGGGTTATCGGATTTGAGTGAAATCTAATAACTGAACAGAGGATATGTCTCTGGTGATCTTTTTCATGTCCGGACCGGATCTGATAACAGTTGGGGGGGGGGAGGAGACCGGAAAATACGTGACCGGCTTATACTGGAGAGATCTGGATGGAACTTTGTGGGAATAACAAACAGATCTTGTGGATGAATCTTTTTCAGAACTCCGGCGACTGTGGGGGGAGTTTGAGGTGGGGGAGGTCCGGAATTCCGGTCATCACGAGTTACGGTACTTCCAGATGTGCTAGGACGATGCAGCTTTGCTGGAATATTAGACATTCGACAAGATTGGCTTAGAAATCGCCACTTTCCAACTCCGACTATTCCTTAAAGTACCAATCTTGACCAAAAAGTAAGAAAAATACTTTTATTCGAAATATATATTTTTATGATTCCCATGAGCCCATCCTAATTTTTGCCTTAAGTATTTTGCCTATAAATGAAGTACCAGCTCCTTAAAGTGCGCATGTTAACTGCAAAGGCGAAAAATTACTTTTTATCAAACTATTCACCTCTACTTAGGATAGCGGACTGAAAAGCTATGAGGGAGTTGGGGGCGGGTGATGGGAAATCTCAAGAAACGGTTAAAATGGAGGGATTGGAGTTAAACTTGCTGGAAAAAACAAGCATTTATCCTAAATAAATCATTTGCACAATTGGACTGGATCCAGACACTTTAGGGGGTGAAGGGGGGCCTTCCGTAATTCCAGCGACGGCATCAGGGACCCGATCAATCTGACAGAGCCCTTACCTACTACATATAGTTACAAGTGCCATATGAGCTTACAGCTCTTGTTCGAGGCTCTCGTGGAGACTTTCGAGATCATGTCGGAACAAGGCTAACTCGTGTTCAAATCTTCTCGGCTAATCACCGGAAAGGAGTCGAGAAAGCTGTCGAAACTGGAGGTACCGTGATATTATGCCTGGAGCAGTATCTGTATCTGGCAGTGATGGAAATTTACTAGGTTGCCTAAAAGCTACAGAAACTTAGGAGATTACTCGAATCACCCGATGAATATTACGGTACGCTGTGTTGTCTGTCTGCACGAATCACTCTGGTAAGTTGTGTACCGTGGCTATCCCGGTAAGCTGCGACTCTATACTTTCTGGTAGATTTCGTAGAGCAAAGTCCAGCAGATTCCCCAATCTAGTATCCAATAAATTCCCTGAGACAAGTTCCGATAGATTCCTGGAGCAAGGTTTCGGTAGATTCCCTGAGCGAAATACCGTTAGGTTACCTGAGCAATAATCCGATAGATACCCTAAAAATCATCAAGTTCAGGTGAATTTAACAAATTTTAAGTGGCACGGCTTCGCCGCACCAGTCAAAATGTGCCGGTATTTATTAAAACAAACCTTCTGGGGGGAGGGAGGGGGATATAAACGCGAGGCGCGACCGGTGCCTCGCTGGCCGCTCTCTTCTCTATGGGTGTATTCTCGCCGTTCCCCGAGGACTCGGGGAAAGTATGTAGTTGACGAAATTAGTCTGGATTCTGGAACCACTTTATTTTTGGTTTTGTTTATTAGCGGAATGTTCCTTGGAACAATCCACTATTGCGAGCGCTGTAGCAGCTTTCGGCTGTCTATTTCCGGTTTTCGGTTTTCACCGTATTTTGTGGAGCTCACAACTCGTGAACCAGTGCAAGTATCAAGTTCTATCTTGGTAAACTTGTGGGTATTGGGGTCTAGTTGTACCTTTTGGGGGTCCCACCCCCCACCAACCCGGTTCAGGGGCAAACGGGCCCAGATTGTCCAGTGAATAATGGTCATAACTTGACCAGAACTGGACATACGACGATGAAGCTCCTTGGACATGTAGATCCTGGGGCTAAGAAATTGCTTTTAAAGTTGCACCTCCCCCACCAAGCCGTGCATGGGCAACTGGGCCCAGATTGCCCAAGAGTAAAGTCTGTTAACCGTGACAGGAATAAACAGGTATCGAGTTAAAACTTGGTAAGATTGTGAGAACTGGGGTCTCTTTTTTACTTTTAACGGGTCCCAAACCCACCCCCACTTGGTTCAGGGGAAGTAGGGCCCAGATTGCCTATTTTTTAATGTTTTTAACTTGACAATAACTGGAGATAAGGCGATGAAATTCCTTTGTGCATTCTGATTATAGGGCTTGGGGAGAGTTGAACCACCCCCACCCTCCCTGTTCATGGGCAAGCGGGCCCAAATTGCCCAAATTGCGACCCGTGACTAGAATCAAACTTTAGGTCGTATACTTGAGACAAAAAGATGTAAATATGCATTCTGATGGGCCCCACCCGCCCGTTCATGGGCAGCTAGGTCCTGATTTCCCATGAGTTAAGTTCACCTATAACAGGTCTTAAGTCCAACTCTTGTATATTTGGGGAGATATATCTATGGATGAGGATTTGGTGTAACAGCAACAAATAAGACGACGCGACGTACTTTAATCTTTAATTTGGAAACTTGACTGTTTTGTCATATGACCGATGCTTCTTATGCTTCTTAATGAATTGTGACAAAGGGAGCACTAGGCTGCTACGTTTTGGTTTATTATTTATTTATTTATTGTTTATTTCCCTCAGAACTGAGGAGTACAAAATAATGTATAAAACATAACTATTCCTAAGGCCTCTGGTCCATTCAATGGCACATAAATATTATAAAAAATACAAACGATGTCGACTACTAATTGTCGATTTCGACAACTATTGCACTTGTTACGACCTTGCTAATGGATAACAGGTTTAAAGGGTGGGACTGGCTGGCAGACCATGAGTCCAGTCAGTGTTCGAACTAATGCTATTCGTGCAAGATCTTCAACATTTCTTTGGATTTATAGTGGCGGTTTGTTTATAGTTAAAGCTTTGAAACTGGGATGATTACAAATTAGGTTGTTTCAATACTTGTTTCGTTATTGGGGATGAGAAATGTCTTGGTTCGAAAGCTGTGTATATAAAATGTGATAAACATTTTACTTTTACACTCCACGTCTGAGCGCTTGCGCACTTGTTCTGATTGTTTTTAAATAATTTTACATTGCACCAACACACTAAAAAATGCCCCCCCCCCCCGAACCTGAAAGGGAGTCCTTTTTTATAATGGTGATGATAAACAGAAAATTCCCTGTCCGTGGGGACTCGCGTGAATACCGGGAGTGAGTCCCCGGGACAAACAAAAACGTCTGGACTCATCGAGTGGAGTCCTAGGCGAACGGTGAGAGTACGCCTAATATATATAAATTCATTCATTCGAATATATATTCACCAATAGGAACAAACTACAGTTCTTCGCTTTCTGAGGTAAAATACCAGGGTTGCTCACCAAAAGTAACTTCGTACACCCTGGAAATTAACCCAAAAGTATCTCAAAGTAACCCAATGTAACCTAATGTAACCCAAAGTAACCCAATGTAACCCACTGCAATGTAACCCGAAGTAACCCAATGTAACAAAAAGTAACCCAAAGTAACCCTGAGTAGCCCAAAGTATCCTGAAGGAACTCGTACACCGTGGTTCTTGGCGACCAACATTGGGTAAAATACATCAAACGGGTGTGACGTCACGCTTGTATAGAATTCCTGAACAACTTCGATTTGACCCTTGGAATAGATTTTGTAGCGTGTTCAACACTTCTAACAATAGTAACTATTAGTTACTATTCTGGTTCTAAGCTCGTGAAAAGTTACTACGCTAACCGTTCCGACATTCTCGAAATAGGAACTAGTAGTAATTATTTGCTTACCCCGCTCGGGAGCCTAGTAAGCGTGGTAACTACGAATCCCTGCGACGTGAATTGGCCTGATTAGCCCGTGGCTAGATATTTCGCTGAAAATAGAAAATACGTTCCAGCCTTGACGCCAAGAGGGCAGAATTTGTGACGTCATTCGTGGTAATGCAGCGTGGCACACGCTCTTGGTGTAGAGTTTACGTCAGCCTATTGTGTGCGGCCCGTGAAAAGACATTTGTGTGACGTCATGAAAGAAGCAGAAAAATCGATTAAATTAATATGTCTATATATATAGAGCCGGGCAGCCAGCGAGGCGCTGGACGCGTTTACATTTATAAACAGTTCTAGGTACAATTAGTTGCGTTAGTAAATGGAAAATATAGACTTCTCGCTAGACGTCACGGGCCACGCATATTCGTTGAAGGGCGATTCTGGCGATCTCTTGGATTCGCTTTCCGAAAAGCAAAGCGAGAATCCGCCGAGCGCAAAAACAAGCAAAAAGTCGATGAGCCTCTGTTGCACCTTTAGAACTTCTCGCTGACTTACCGAAATCGCTTTCCACTCGCGAAGTGGATTCGCTTTCCAAGTGCTGGCGGAAACTAGCTGAGCTTGAGAACAGCTTTGGAAAGCGAAGCGACTTTTAGCCGAAGTCGCAAGAACAGCTGGCGCATAAGCTCGCGGAGCTTTCCAGACCACCAGAATCGCCCTATAGTCGACACCTGGATCTACGCGTCGGAGGCAGTATGCCGGGCTCACAGCTATAGGCGTATTCTCGCCGTTCCCCGAGGACTTCTCGGAAAATCAAAGGGAACGACGAGAATAGAGGGAGTCACTCCACGAGGACTCCGCCTAGGAAAACAGCGAGAACATGGGGAATGCTTCGAGATGGATTTTGTTTGGAAAAAAAAAGTTTGCAGTTGACAAAATTGGTCTGGATCCACTTTACTTTTGATTTTGTTTACACTGATTATTTTTAATTAATTTTACATTGCACCAACACCAGTAAAAACTGATTCCCCTCCAAATATGAAAGGGATTCCTTTTTGATGATGGTGATGATAATCAGAGCAATCCCCGTCCGTGGTGACTCGCGAGAACACGGGGAGTGAGTCAATTTCAATTTCAATTTCAATTTATTTTAAAAATTCCTTCACGGGCAAGCCGAACATTGGATTTTTCGTCATAAACATAATAACATCAACACCTTTGTCATAATTTTGTCATAAATAATAAACTTATATACAATTCGAATCACTGTAAGTGATCATTTACAATTACACTTATATTAGAACTGAAATTCAAATCACTATAACATAAACAAGAGTTACAACGAATTATGCATTTCGACGAATGACGTCACATTAAACGTATGTAAGAACTAGGATTCAAATAATTATAAAATAAGCACTAATTACGATGAATTATACAAGAATCACGATGAGTTATACATTTCGACGAATGACGGTACGAAGCTTTTTCTGTCGGTCATGAGATGCAGAAACAGGATGTAGCTCAGGAATCGGCTGCGAAACCATTCGCGCAGGTCTAGGCCTAACGGGTTCAAACTCAGGCGGGAAAATGTCTCGCAGACGGGGATTCTCGAGCGTCTTAACTCCAAATTTAAGGCACATTTTTTCCCGACGTTGGGCCAAAGATTCCAGCTTGAAACTCCGAAGAAGCTCAATGTATGGCACCTTTGGCGATTTGGAAGTAACAGGGAGGGCTCGGAATTGCAATCTCTCCAACGAATTCGACTGATCCCGTGTCAAACCGAAGTGCCATACCTGACAACAATATTCTAAAGTGGGGCGGATAAAAGACAAGAAAATTTTTAAAAGGTGCTCGGTAGGGACGCCGTAACGGGATAATAATTTTAGGGATCGGATTGCCATATTACCCTTTTTAAGCATGCTGTCCACTTGTTTGATCCATTTTAAGTCATGGGTAACATGGATTCCCAGTAACTTTATGTTACTGGTTTGTCCCCGGGACAAACTAAAACGCGGGGACTCCTCAAGTGGAGTCTTCGGGGAAAAGCGAGAAAACGCATATGTACGAAAAGCTTCTCATGGGGAAGACAGGAGCCAGTGTTTCCACTTCTCATGATTTCACACGAGATCTGATGTTTTTTTTTCAACCTCATTATTCTTTTTCCAGTCTCTTGTCTTGTCTTGTCGGGTGTGAATGCGTTCGGCTTTTGCCCTAAACTAAGCACTGTGTTGTCACATCCGTTAACTCACAGTCTTGTGATAAGGCCCGAAGAACAAACAAACTTGCAGAAGCCTCAAGCACTTGTAAATGCATGTCTTTTCCTAATGTCACATACCCAAGTACCAAAGCTGTAGATGGGGCTAGCTTGTGTGATTCCAGCTTACGAATCAGCTGGCTCCTTTGGGAACTATATCTTGGGCATTCAGACAATATGATCTACTGTTTCTGATATGCCTCTGCAATGAGCGTGGGTACAGTCCGGAGAGGATGAAGATCCATACTTCGAATATCTCAACATAGTTATAGCGTGGTCGCATCTCATTCTAAAAATCGTGTATACTTTTCTATTTCTAGGTATTAGCTGCGGTGGGGTCCAATGACCATTTAATGCCTTGACATATTTGTTTGTTAATGATTCACAGAGATGCCTAGCTGCATAATCTCGTGATTATTTTCAATCATCTTTAACGTCTCTTGAGGTGAGAGCTTGACTCTCCACGATATTGGATGGTGAATAGCTGCTTTTGCTGCTTGGCCTGCTTTGTCATTTCCAAAAATATTGATGTGGGATAGGACCCATGACAGCCTCATCTGTACCTGAGGATTTAGTACGAGATCCAATATTTCGGTCTTCAAAAGATGTACCTCCTCGTCTATCTCGCCAGGACTCTGTTCGATAACTTCAAGAACTGATTTTGAGTCGACAAAGTCTCATGATCTCATGATAAACTCTGGGTATCCCTTCGCACTTACGTTTTCGGATCCCAAAAACCAGACAATTTCAGTAAGCCCAAAGAAATCTAATGCAGCGTTTACAAGTACAGGAAAACTTGAACAGAATCCGATGTTGGTGACAGGATTATGTTCACACGCAGAGGGAAAAAATAAATTCTTCAAACCAGAAAATCTGACAAAAACAAATTCACTTGTCAACAAAAAAAAGTTTGATATCATTTATGACATTAGTACTGATGATTGTTGCTCTTCAATGCTAGATAGACTTTTTTAGTACTTTTTTCCAGCGCCGCCGACAAGATTCCTTTCAAGTAGACCGGAATTCCTTTCATCATGAAAGGATTCCTGTCCCGCTAGACTTTTTTTCTACTCGTCTTCACGAACGGAATCCTTTCAAGTCGACCGGAATTCCTTTCTACTCGACGGGATTTCTTGTCTGCGTAAACGCTACATAAGCTATTAGCAACGCTGTTGTGTTTTCACCAGATAGAAGAATATTCAATAGATAGAATAGAACTAAATTTGGCCTTCATTTTTGTACTTTCTTGGCATTTGGATGAATTTTAAGGTTAGAAAAAGGCTCTCAAAGTTGAATCAAGCTTAAAAAGCTTGCGAACACCAACAGAAATAGTTCAAATAGTATTGTGTCCAGTAAACTACAATTTTTCAGTAACTTACTACGTTTCGACCTGGTTTTGACCACTGTTTAACTTTTGGTATTTGGTAGATTTAGCCTAGGAGTAGAGAATTCCTGCCTTGAACATTTAAAGAGAGAATTTAAGTAAGTATTTATTCACGCTTGGGCTGGGCTGTGTCGAGCTAACTAATTTAACAGGACAGTTTAATTACAGGAGTGTTGCATGAAGCCGCCCTTACTATGGCACCGCCCACCACCCAATTGGCCATGGTACATGATCCTGCCACCTTGGATCATGAAGCTGCCACCCCCAGAAAAATCATGCAAATTCCAAGAAAACAGCAAATTTTGTTATTTGCAAAAGGTCAAGGAACCTCTCTGACCAAACAGCTGGTCTCTAACTTCACCATGTAGCAAAATACTATTTTTAGCAAAGTGGGCGACTTCATGATCACTTGGGTGCCTATATTCTTTCA
Source organism: Branchinecta lynchi (assembly GCA_023053575.1). Classification (NCBI taxonomy): domain Eukaryota; kingdom Metazoa; phylum Arthropoda; class Branchiopoda; order Anostraca; family Branchinectidae; genus Branchinecta; species Branchinecta lynchi. The sequence continues at coordinate 10,019,814 of JAKZAP010000006.1, read as the reverse complement.
TCATCTCCTGCTTAGCCTTGAACAATTACAAGTAAACTATGGTACCAGCAGAAAGTGAAGGTTCTAAGCTTCCTTTCAGGATACTCCACTGGATTTTATCTCAACCTTTACTCTTTTTCCCTAAGTCATTTCCCAAAAATAGGAGTTTAGGGTGGCGGCTTCACGCAGCACTCCTGTAATTAAGATCTATGGTACAGTAGCCTGACCGTAGCTGACTGTGGGGCAATCTCTTGCTTTTCTCTTCATACCTGCTTCATGAAACTTGAGGAGTTGGATAGAAATCTTTCAGTTGCAGCGTTTTCTCTGCATCGTCATCTACAGGAGTGTTGCATGAAGCTGCCCTTACTATGGCACCGCCCACCCCCCAATTGGCCATGGTACATGATCCTGCCACCTTGGATCATGAAGCTGCCACCCCCAGAAAAATCATGCAAATTCTAAGAAAACAGCAAATTTTGTTATTGCAAAAGGTCAAGGAACCTCTCTGACCAAACAGCTGGCCTCTAACTTCACCATGTAGCAAAATACTATTTTTAGCAAAGTGGGCGACTTCATGATCACTTGGGTGCCTATATTCTTTCGTGTTCTCCAGCTTAGCCTTGAACAATTACAAGTAAACTATGGTACCAGCAGAAAGTGAAGGTTCTCAGCTTCCTTTCAGGATACTCCACTGGATTTTATCTCAACCTTTACTCTTTTTCCCAAAGTCATTTCCCAAAAATAGGAGTTTAGGGTGGCGGCTTCACGCAGCACTCCTGTAGTTTGTTTGAAGTGTAGTTTTGTATACTAGCTTAAGTTGTATTCTTTCTTTTCTCTATGTAGCCAACTCCACTATTTCTGTTCTATAGAAGTGGGTAACTAAAAAAGTTCATCTAAGATTCATTCATTAGTTGCATTTTTTATCTTATCACTATCTGATCGCTATAGGTCGGTTAACCGACCTATTTGCCACTATTGACCATTTTTTCATCTTGGTGGTCACTTCGAGTGAGCTCTAAAGGGCTTATAAGAAAAAATGATGCTGCCCGTCGCTGGCGCCTATCTCTCCAATGAGAATTTGTAATTTCGTGCCTTGCCAAGAGCGAAGGTCGATTGGACGGAGATCCCGTCTCAGTCCACAGGTCGCTTAACCGACTGCAAAAAGCTCTAAAAAACAGCTTATAAAACCTTAGGTCGGTTAACCAAAGGAAAAAAAGACGTATAGTAGAAAATTTTGTAGGTTGGTTGACTGGATGACAATAAAAAACTCAGCTATTCATTAGACCCTTCCAGTTTGTTGATGCAGAGTATTTTCAATTTAAATGAAAATTCGAGTTATGATGCCATTTTTCACATCACACTGGTAGCCAATACAATTTATTTAGCACTATTACCAGTTTAAGTAAGATTGTGGAGTAGTGTACACTACAGTACAGGAGGGGTGCCTGACCTCATTTTTACACTACCTCGATTGTCACCTACCGGTACCTCGAAAATGTTAAAATGAAGCGTAATGCTGTCTTGACAGTCGAGAGGCAAAATATGACTATTTTCAGTAGTCATGTATCCAAAAATATTCAAATTCTGTTCCTTTTCTTTGTTTTGAAGCTGCTTTGGAAAGGGATTTTCTGGCTATTGCCTTTGCTAACTGTATCTTTTTCGTCATTTTGTAAGTCAATCGAGGTAAGGTTAGAACAAAGTGATCTTGTTTGAAAAGAAAAATGTGTTTAGCTAAAAATATCAAAGCAATATTTATTTATCCAATATGTCAACCATTCAATTAGCTTCAATCTAGTATATTTTTGTCACATTTGTTGTTTCCTTGTTAAGCCAGATAGATTATCTTAAGACTCTCTGGAAACCCAAAGAAGAGACGAACAGTGAGGAACGCTTACCCAGATTCAGACGACGTCTTGAGACAGACCCCTTCCCTTTTAACGTATTGACAAAGCCTGTAGGCAAAAGTTCATTGAATTGAACCAGCATATTGGTTTAGAAGTATTGCAGGACATTCAAAAGTTCAAATAAACTCAGTGGCACGAGCATGTATGGGATGAAGCCCACATGACGTCAACTTTCAAACAACAACAACAACTCTCTGGAAATTTAAAATCTTGTCTGAGGTTGGATACCCCTCTTGTAGCCTACAATAGAGGTATGCTTATTTGAATGTTTGTTGAGTTTAGACTTTGCCATTTTCGTGCAAATATTCCTTCAGCCAAAGCCTACTGCGAATCATATTTGACAGTGCAAAACAGATATGTCAGCTGAATTTCATTAGAGCTATATTTCAACTCTTCTTGGCAAGGGTCCTCTTCAGGCTCAAAGCCGCTCAAGTTGGAAAAACGAACTTGTGGATATTCGTTTTGCACTGTCAAATAACATTTTCATGCACTTGCTTTCGTTAAGGTTAACTATGAGTTAGCTAAAGTAGGTAACTAAGGGCCTCTGGAAACACGTGGATAGGTATCTTGGATCTTCATTCTTCGATTTAGCCCAAAACTGCACTGTTCACATTTAAGTAACTGTTCAAATACCTCTACTGTAGGTAGTTTAAGTGTAACTACAGGTTACACTGTAAAAAGCTTCTCTGAATAAGGATGCAGTGTTTGCTACTGGGATTAATCTTATCTCTATTGGGATAAAATTAATCTAAATTAGGGATAATCTTATCTCAATAAAGATAAGATTATTCCCAGTAGCAAATACTTCAAAGATTTTTTTTACAGTGTAGGTTGTTACGATGTCACTCTTGAATTACATAACCTTGAGATTGGCCTGAAGAAAATGTTAAAAGGTATTTTCTGAGGGGTTGCCAACCTCAGTCTAAACAACCCAGAAATTGGTCCGAAGCATATTAACAGAAAAATTATCTGCAGTTCAAACTAGGTTCTAGTTCCAGGTTACTCAAATTGTGCTTCTTGGCAGTTAAGCACTTTGGAAGTTGCCTAGACGTTGATAGGGGTACTAGGCTCTAGTAGAGGGCTCTAGACTCTAGTACCCCTAACCAACTTTGCCTACAGAGGCTGGTCGATCAAGAATGGGCTAAAAAGTGGCATACCTACCGACCTACTTCATAAGACCTTAGCATCCCATTTAGAGATTACCTGAATCTCTCAACTTGTTTAAGTCCTTATGCATTTAAAAGAAATTCTTGGAACCCTTTCCTCTGTGGCTCCTGTGCCATCCTCCCACTGTGGCCAACTGGTTCAGACTCATTAATGCCTTATGCCATATCCAAGGCATTCCGTCCAACGGCCCATCAAGCTCCATTCCGAGTCAGAGCATCTCAATAAAATGTCTGGTACCACTGCAAGTTGGATCCGGTCACAACCTCAAAATTACGCATCTAAGAACTGTAACTTGTGTACCTTCAAAGTTGCATTCTGATCCCTCCATTTTAGACCCTTCAGGTGTCACTCAGTTTTTGGTACCCCATTGAACTCCCCTCCTAATGAAAGTGAGCTAGTTTCTCCACTTCTGTTACTGCAAAAAAATATTGAGAGGAGAAATTTGTTCTTAATTTCATATGTTGATGACCTGTCTGGTCATGTAGGGCAACCTATTTGAGACTCCTGTGATAGAATATTTATGTAGTTCAGAAACTAATTTCAACTAAATATGTATGCTCCTTTTTCAGGGAAAAAGTTCCGAGATGTCCCTAATTTGATGAGGTGCGAAGTTTGATGGGAGCAAGTTGTTCTGCCTCCTTGTGATGGTGCTGCTTTTTCAACAGTTGTAGAAAATGCTAAAAGAGAGCAGTGAAATTATAGAGGGGCTTCTTTGCCCTTTCTGTCTGGAAGACCTTGGCACTGTCCTGAAACTACATTCTCATGTCAATGAGAAACATGAAGAAGAAAAAGATATATTTTCTGGCTTTAAGGGTAAGTTTTCCTTCATGCTGTTTGATTGGTCACCTAGCATTCTCGTTGAGATGCGGGTTATTCTGACGTTCTTATAGATTCGCTTTCGCAAAAGCGAAAATCTGCCACACGCAAGAACTCATGGAAAGCCGTCTCAGCTATACAACGCTCCTAGATCACTCTCCAATCCCGTGGTGGATCCTCTCTCTGGAACGATGCAATTCGCTTTCCGGAAATTTTAGAGTGCCAAAACAACTCTGGAAAGTGAAGCGACTTTTACCCTAAGGCCTTCAACAGACGGTCAGGGTCGGGTACTTGCAGACTGGAGTTTCTGCTCGGATTCTCAGAAACAACTTTATGACATAATTGCAGAAGCTCCGGCCGGTCAATCCTGATCGTCTGACCGTCGTAAAAACAGCCGCATAAAGTAGTGGAGATTTTCAGATCGTCGTGGATTGTCTTTCCGGAACGATTCGATTCGCGGTCGAAAATAGTGGAGTGCCAAAACAGCTCTGGAAAGTGAAACAACTTTTACCCTAAGGTCTTCAGTAGACGATCGAAGTCGAGTGCTTGCAGACGGGAGTTCCTGCCCAGATTTTCGGCACCAACTTGATAGAAGTGCAGAAAATTCGCCCGGGAAAACCTGATCTTCTTTTCGCAGCGTTTCAGTTGCAGAAATAGTCGGCATATAAACCAATAGAGCTTATTAGACCGTCTGAATCGCCCTTAAGTCGACTACAGCCTGGTTGACTGAAAATTACCGCCCGGTGGTAAGGTAAGGTACAATTTTAATGGCAAAAATAAATAAACCTGGTGTTTCTCAAAAGCATCAGACATGCCAGTGGCATAAAAAACGACGCTTCACTAATTCTGATGGGTTTGTAAAAATTATTATTACAATTATAGCCTAAGACATTGTAAAGAAAAAACAAACGAATAACTATCACACATCAACACTAAAATTCAAGGACAAAGACATATGACTAAAGAAAAAATGAAAAATAAAAAGGTTTGCGACATGGGTCTGATCTTCCTCCAAGCACAAACAAAAATGAATCAGTTAAACCAGACAGAAGAAATATAATTGCTAGATAACATAAATCTTTTTAGAGCTCTTTTAAAAACTTTCCTATCTTTGGACACGCTAACAGTTTCAGGCAATGAATTCCATACCTTTACACCTGTATGACGAATAGAAAAGCTAGAGCTTGTAGAAGGATAACAAATGGTAGAAAGATTGGACCGCCATATTGTGTTAAAGTCATGAAATTGACTGTTCAGGCAAAAAAGATTTTTAAAATCAGCAGGTAGTGAATCTTCAGAAGAAAAAGGTAAACAAGTGTTGCAGTATTCCAGTCTCTAATCTGACGGACACTTAAAATAAAAAGGCGATGCAGAATATGAGAAACTGATGAAGAAAATGGAAGACCATAAATTGCTCTAATTGATTTGTTTTGTAGGATTTGAATCCGATAAATATGTTTCGAAAAAATAGAAGCCCAAGCTGAAGTACAATATGAAAGATAAGAATGGACCAGGGAGAAATAAATCAATCGAAGTATGAATTGTGGAAGACAATGTTTGAGGCAGGAGAGCATACCAACATTTTGGCTCAGCTTAAGAGCCAAAGCATCGGTGTGCTGCTTGAAAGAAAGATTTTCATCAAGGATAAGGCCAAGATATTTAAAATTAGAAGATCTTAGAAGTTCAGTGCCAAAAAGAAAAAGTTTACCAGATACTGAAACTGAACCAGACCGAGAGAAAAGCATGTAGCGACATTTTTCCGCGTTTACAGCTAGTAAACTAGATGTAAACCAGTCAGAAGCAATCGAAAGAGCTGAATTAAGAACACTAAACAACTGAATCAAATCTGAATGCGAACCAAAAATCACAGTGTCGTCCGCAAACATGTCAACTTTGACAAAAGGCATATATTCTAGAAAGTCATTAATGTAAATTCAATTCAATTTCCTTTATTAACGGTTTTTGAAACCATAAAAAAAAAATAAAAAAATAAGACACTCGAAACAAACAGTACACTAAACTAAATCAGTCCAGTTGAACGCGCTCCAGGTGGAGCCTGGGTCACCCGCAGAGACCGCTCCCATTGCAGCCACACAGGCAGAGACAACCTCAAAAGCGGGGCAGACGCAGCCCGCACAAGTGGATTAGACGACCTGAGTGTCCTGTTCTGCAGAGAAAGAGTTTTTCTCCTCCTTAGTTCAGGAAAAGCCTTGGCCAGGCTAGCTTTGAATCCAAACTGAGAATGTGAAGATCTTATCGTAGGTTCAATCGACTCATAAAGGCATTTTTCAAAAACTTTCGAAACTACCGCAGCTAGAGCAATCGGCCTGTAATTGCTAATTGACGTTTGGTCACCTGATTGGGATTTAGGAATAGGGACCAGGCAAACCTCAGTTAAATAATCAGGTACAAAACCATAAAGTAAAGTAGGAACAAAGTGGGTCCAAGGACAGACCCCTGTGGTACTCCAAATTCTATAGGAAATTCATCTGAAAGCTCGCCAACTTGCCTATAAGAGAGACTTCTCTTGGATAGGTAAGAAGCAAAAAAATCAAGTCTCTTTTCTTCAATGACATACTGTTTCAGTTTATCAGGCAAAATCCCATGGTCAAGTGAGTCAAAGACTTTACAAATATCAACAAAAACTGCACAAGCGTGTTGACTAGTGTCAAGAGCATCATTGATCGACAAAAGAAGATTATGGATAGCAAGCTCATTTGACCGATCTTTCTGAAATCCAAACTGATTTTCATTGATTATTGAATTGTTTACTAAGCAAGAAGTAAACTGCTGGTGAACGACTTTCTCTAATAATTTACAAAAAACAGAAAGAATCGAAATCCCTCTGTAATTATTTAGAATATCTCTTGCACCACCTTTGTGAAGAGGAATTACGCGAGCTTTTTTGATAATATCAGGGAAAACACCTTGATCAAGGCAAAGATTATTAAAAAAAGCCAAAACTTCAGACATGTACTTACTAATGCTAAGATTAAATTTGGAAGAAAATCCAAACTCGTCTGAAGAATCGCTCGTAAAATAATTCCACTTTGAAAATTTTCGATAAATCATCCTGGGAAATATTTTGGAAATAAAAAGACGAATTTGGACGGTTACTTGTATTTGGTCCAAAATAACGACTCTCTGGCTTGACGTTAGGTTTAACCCCATCAGCAACTTTTTTCCCGCAAGAACTAAAATGCTTCGCTAATTCGTTTACAATTCTTTTAGGGTCAGAAACAGATTCACCGCCTAGTTTCAGTGAATTTATTGAATCCTTGGATGTGAGATTGGGTCGAATAATACTATTAATTGTCTCCCACGTTTTCTTAGCATTGTATTTGAATTTCATAAAACGATCAGACAAATATTTACGTTTAGAATCACGAATCAACGAGTTTAACTTGTTTCTGTAAGCACGATGTAGTTCAAAAGTTTTGTCGCTAGTTTTTTTTTTAGATAATCTAAACGAAGTACACTTTTCCGTTTCGAAGAAGCTAGAATCCCAGTTGTAATCCAAGGATCGTGCTTTTGAGTACACTTTCCTGATGAAGGTTTAGTAGATCGACAATCATCACATAATGTTCTAAGACGATTAAGAAAAATGGGGAATGCAAGATCAGCGTCACGATAATAAAAAACACTAGACCAGACTTCAGAAGATAACAACGAGCGAAGCTTTTCCATGTCAACTGCATGAAACTCATTTCTTTCTTTTAATTTTGGGTCATCATAAGGGCTATTCATGGGTAACGAAAACTGGGTTAGCACCGGAAATGGTCAGACGTGTCATAAGAAATTACAGCAGAATATTCCGCTTGAAGGGAACCCACCAGAGTAGAAAATATTATCAATAAGTGTTGCGGATAATCGAGATCGAGCAACACGAGACGGCAGAGAAATAATTGGAATAAAATTAGAAATAATCATATTAGTCAAGAAATTCAAATTAGCAGAATTAGATAGATCAAGTAAGTCATAGTTAAAATCACCCGTGACGATAGTGCGATTCCGGGAAGCAGAAAGCCCTGCACATAATACAGAAAGTGATGATTCGAAATCAGAATGTGAACAAGAAGGAGGTCGGTAGACACAACCAAATGTCACAGTAAAATCATGGCATATAGTTACATCAAGGAAAGGAACAAGGATTCCAGGGGACCTTCCTTCCACAGTGAGACATCATGCCGGATAATATAAGAAAATGAACTTCGCATGTAAATTACTAGACCACATTTAGATTCAGCCGAACGATTCTTAGAAACACACGTATACCCAGGAATATCAAGAAGGCTCACTGGACGAGAGTCCGAGAAATGATTCACAAACAGCAATTAAGTCCACATCATTTTTCTGAACAAGAATTTTCAGTTCGTTAAAAGCGGAGAACAGACCTTGAGCATTCAAGTGCAGAACCTTCAGATTCGCCGATTGGGAAGGAAAAGAAGATGCAACCGAATCAAAATCTAAAAAGGTACACTCAGGAAGATTTATCGGTAACGGCACCTTGGAATCATTTGGTGAACCAAGAGAAAGATTCAAAATTTCATCAAGCTTGAACCTAGCTTAAAAAAACTGATCGAGAGAGTCCACTAACAGAAAAAAAAAAAATCATGTCAAGGAAAGCCCTTAATATCACTGGATATGGCTAGATACAGGATCAGGTAGGTTTAGAACGTCTTTCACAGAACACCTCTTGAAACCCAAACTTCTCTGTCACTGTTACCGTACCTGTCCCTCGCCAACTTACATTAAGTAACAAATTAACTACCAGATTTTCCATCCATGGCTGAGCTATGGTTGGCTGTGGTTCTTTCAATGGTCTTAGTACACATGATGTCTTTAGCAGTGTCGCGTTGAACCCCATGGAGCTCCTTTGCAGTCGGAATTTCTCCCCCTTGCGGGGGAGAAACCACTGTACATTATATGCAATGTATTTTTCCCTAATGTCATTTCTCAGATCAAATCAGTATTGTTTGCATCCAGGTTTGAATATCTGTTGCGGAGCCCCTGAAAGGAGGGGGTGTACAGACAGGTGCTTAGTATGCCTTTTTGGGAGTGCGTTTCCGGTTTTAAGTTGTGTTCTGGTTGCTGAAAGCGAGATAAGAAATTTCCTTAAAGGAGAGAATTTGTCAGTATTTATTATTTCTGACAGAGGTTTTCAACTATAGCGAAATTGCGCAGATTTTAAATGTCAAGATCGCGCCAATCGATGATTGCGCATAAAGAGAGGTTCGAGTTTGAACTATAGGTTGGATTAAAGAGTCATAAGAATTCACACCTGCGAAATGGTGAACACTGTTTCGTTCTATAAACAGTCGTAGTTGCCTTATCGAAATTTACCACATCAGAATTTGTATTTATTTTTTTTAATTAGGTTTGCTTGGAAAAGCGAAGTCGATTCTGACCGAAGGAACATCGGATGGAGTTTTCGTTCAAAAAAAGAACGAACTGTTGGAAGTAAGGAGAACGTATGAAGAGCAGAGAATAGGTATTGAATAATTCCGTTTGTAATCTGGCTAGCTACGCAGAGCCGAGGAGTAGTCCACCCTGGATCGAACTTCCATGTAAAGCTTGGTATTAAGTGTTTGTGGAATAATGTATCGAGTCATTGTGCCTACTTAATCGCCATTTGGAATTTTGAACCTCGGAGAAGAAAGATCTTGTGATGAAAACAGAATTGTGTGGCACACTTCTACCCACAATTTGAACTTCGCAGAAATGCTGTTTTTCTGGGTTTTTTTTTGTAATTGTGAGAAAAAAATCTCATGAAATAGAAAGTCAGGCTTGAAGAATAGAAAGTCTACTTGATAAAGTAGCTAATTTTATTATTTGGACATTGATATGCAGCTAAATTTGAATTTCACATCAGAACCGAGCCACAAAATCGACAACCACCTCGACAGTTGTTTGTCAAATCCGAGCCTCACAAAATTTGTTGGTTGGTCGTGGGAACTGACTTGGGAGCCACACAACCGACCGTCGAAAAACTGTTTTCGAGTCACAACCGAGCTACAAACAGTTTGTGGGACGACGGACAAACGCCTTCAGGCTGTCCGAAATTATAATTGCGTATGGTTCCGGTGTTCCAAACGAACAGGAGAGAAACACACGAGCCTCCTTTTTGTTGCAATATTGCTGTCGGATCGCTGCCCGATGAAAAATGTATCTCAGTATAGTAGTATCAAGAACAGTATGAAGTTGTACGAAAAAGTAGCATGCAATACGAACTGATGCTACTATTAGCAAGAATAGATGCTACTTGCAAGACAGGATGCTACTGGATACTACTGCTTAAGACTGGCCCAGTCTGAGTAACATTAAAGTTTAACCGAAAAGCCAACTGACTTTAGTGTCATTTAATTGGCTACACTGAATTATTTTGATTATGCAAAGGGATTTTTGTTTTGTTTTCCACATCTGCTCTAGTTACGACGTTCAGAATATCTGCAGCCGTCACCGCAGCGTAATTTCTACTATGACGATGGAAATTTTAAGCTCAACACAAACGCGGCTTTTCATTCGACAGAGGTGAGATTGGTGAAGATTGCTTAGTGCCTGACTTAAAAAAAAAAAATCATAAATCTTTCTCGTAAGGCATACAACAAAACTACAAGCGCATAGAGGTACCACAAATCACACGGAAATGCCAATATTTGAAAATCGATTATCCGCTAATAGCGGAACAACGAAGTAACGCATTTTCAGCGGGTATTCAAGCCAATTTAAGTGAATAAGTGATGGGTAAATAGATTGTCATATCCAGTCCTTTTTTGGTTAAACTTTAAAAGATATGCCCCGAAGCGGGCCGAAAAGTGGACGTACAGAGTGCAACAAAAACGAGGCAATGGTATCGCAATTCTGTTCGTCTCACCGTCTTTCCGTCTTCCTGTGATCACGTTAACTCTCGAATTTATTGAGATATTTTTGTAAAGTTATTTTGTCAACTCCTTGGGCCAAGAATGAGGTCAAGTTCGTAGATGGGCTTTGTCCTAATATTTAGAAATTTAGAAACACAATATGCAGAACTCACTAACATAACACCTTCAGTGTTACCTGCCAAACAACGAACAGTTTCAAAAGTAATCAGATGAGGAGTGGCCAGGCAAACCATGTACATTAAATTAGCAATCTAATCAAGAAAGTACCCTTGAAGAAGTATATTATGAGAAATTCTTTTTGCCTGCAGTTGCATATTTGCAGATAATTTGCAGGTAATTGTTTGGAAAGATAGAGAGGTAAAGGGAAATTTCTAGGCTATTAGGACTTTCTTCTGGAACTAATTAAATGGTCTGTTTGTTCATATAAGAACAAAGTTATAGGTATGCTGCATTTGTTTTGCGAAATCTGATGGAAAAAGAAAGTTTGGAAAGTAGACTAATGTTTAAATTAGACCCCGAGGCAGCGCCATAATGCTGCAAAGTGGCGTGCCATCGATTGATCAGCGTTTCCCGCAGCACCTCAAATCCGGTCTTTCTTCAGTTATTTTAGCTTCATAAAATTTCAGTAGTTGTAAAACTTGTACATAACGGATGACAAGTTAAGAAAGTTAAGATTTCAAACATTATAATAATTATTCTTCATTTTAAAATGAACACATCACGTTATATAAAATCCACCAAAATAGGTGTAGGCCTATATCCCTTATTTTCTCATAAAATCGGGTAATGTCCTTGTGCAAGCAACTGCCAAACGACAGATGGACTGTTATGCGCTTACACTACAGGAACAAGTTCCTGTTGGCATTTCTTTTACATTACATTACTCCATGTAAAAATCGATTTTTACAAAAGCATACACAGGTGCAAAGCACAATGATCAGAAACAAACCAGAGCTGCCACAACAGCCTGATTTTGGAACTTGGTTCATATTTCGGACGTCGACCTGAGTTATTAAATTAAAAAGTCCAAGCAAAAGCTAAAGTCTGAATCACAAGTCTAGAGCCTGATTTCAACTTCAGTGCGATGTTCCCTGCGCTGGACGGGTCTAGTTCAAATAATACAGCTTTGAAATTTGACAGAATATAAAAACATTTGAAACGAGAAATACTGCTAGACGAGACACTGCTAGCCAGATAGGTCGCCCAACATCTGGTGCAAAACTAAGATTCTGCGAAAGATCGAGGTGCCTGAAGTCGGTTTTTCTAGTTAACGCGGCTCGAAAAGCGATGTAAGCTAATACAGCTCCAACAGACCGCATTATCGTGACCGAGTCTCCATCGCTGCGGTCAAACCGATTTTTCTAGGCGAACTGACTCGTGGGACTCGATTTTAATTTCACTTTCTTCAAGAAAAACATGCGAGGGACAAAGTCGAATTGTTGATTTAAAAGTAAAAAACAAAAGAATAAACAATCGTTGTTCGTCAAGTCAAAATCACCATACGGAGACATTAGGAGCGTGTTCCACCCTTCTAACAATAGTTACTAATAGTTGCTATTTCCGTTCCATCCTCACGAAAAGTTACTACGCTGACCGTTCCAACCTTGTCGGAATAGTAACTAATAGTTACTATTTGCTTACCATGCTCGGGACCGTAGTAAGCGTAGTAACTACGCATCTCTGTAACGTGATTGGTCAGATTCGCCCCTTGCGTGAGATCTTGCTGGAAAATAGAAAAATCGTTCCAGCCTTGACGGCGAAAAGCCAGAATTCGTGACGTCATGCGTAGTAACTACGGTTAGTAGGATGGAACACGCTCATATACTTACGGGTTCCCTCGTGATCAAGAGCAGAACTAGACATAGTCGCTTTTGGAGCTCGTATGCTAAGCTGGATTCTTGGAACCGTGAGAATGTATGATCTTCTTGTCTCCCGTTTTATGTGGTACTTTTGTCTTAGGTGCTTCGAGAAGTCATATGGCAGCATTCAAGGCGGCTAGAGACGACCGGGTTGACTATAGAGTCACGAAGACGAATCAGCTACTCGTTCGGCTTGATAAGCTCATCTCAGATTTACCTTTCGAACCAACGGAACGGAAAAGTAAGTCCTTTACTTTTGTCAAAGGTGAGTACCACTTTTTTCGGGACTCCGTCCAAATTTAGCATACCTGTGACATCAGATATGCCCGTCCGTATGTCTGTAACCTCGATTTTCCGATCTGGTCGAGATACTTCGTCAAAATTGGTGCATTGACTCAATCAGTTCAGTGGTGCGTCGTTAGATGTACTTTGTACCTAAAGATTGAAAGGCTTGGAAGCTGCTAAGAAATTATGGAACGGATAAAGTTCTCCCATCTGGTTGTTTGGAAGTAGCAAAAGAATATGCGGTATCAGGAAAGGCAACTGGTTCTTACTCCGGATGGATAGGAGGCAAAACCGAAGATAACACAAGTAATTTAATCTGTTGCCTTCCGTTGCAGCCCATGAACAAAATATCGTCCTATGGGCCTCTGACAGTGATGTGAAGCTCTGTCCCGAATGTGCCAAATCCTTTGGTCTTTTGCGTCGGCGTCATCACTGTCGCTTGTGCGGGAGCATACAGTGCCACGAGTGCAGCCGCTTTCTTCTAGTCAGCAGAGCAAGTGAGTTCAGCTTTGTTAGTCGGATAAGTCGTAGTACTAAGCCAAATTTCCTCTGGCAAGGTGTTTTCTGTTTTGCTAATTTTTCCACCTTTTTGGGATCCAAGAGCGTAAGTGGAGGGATACCTATGACATCGCAAAAATTGTCCGTCTGTCCGTCTGTCTGTCCGTCTGTGAGCATGCACCCTCGAAGGGAATGAGATATTTTGGTGAAACTTGGTTTGAGGATCCTTTGGGTCAAGGGCAACGTCGAGCTCGTAGATGGGCTCTGCAGCCCTACATTTTGGGGTGGGGGAGGGGGCTCAAATTAAGGGGCGAACAAAATGTTTGGAACAGCTAATGAGATAGTCGATTAAGGGGTAAGAAGCCATGCTGAACACAGTTATGAAAACCATTTTCTCGCCAGACAAGTAGTTTCGGAATGCCGCCGAAACGGGAAAATTGGCAGAAGTAAGGCAGTCAGTTTCGATCTGTTTCGTCGAAATAGATATGACTTATAGGAGTAAACACACATGCTGAATCCATATCTGAACTTGGTTTTCTCAGATGATTAGCTATTTGGCTTTAATCTCTTTCTAAATTTTAATAGTAAAAATGCGAGGGCTGTAGCAGCTTTCAGCTTTCGGTTTACGGTTTTTCAGCATTTTGTGGAGCTCATAACTAGTGAACGAGTGCAAGCATCAAGTTCAAACTTGATACACTTGTGGGTATTGGGGTCTGGTTGTGCCTTTTGGGGGTCCCAACCTCACACCCCCGGTTGGGCCCAGATTGCCCATTTTTAAATGTTTTTACTTGACAATAACTGGAGATAGGGCGATGAAATTCCTTTGCGCTTTTGGATCATAGGGTTGGGGATTTACATGTGGAGTTGAACCACCTCCCATCCTCCCCGTTCATGGGCAAGTGGACCCGATTTGCCCATGAGTTAAGTTTTTGACCCGTGACTGAAATCAGATACTAAGGTGGTATAGTCGAGGATATTTATGTCTAGATATGCAATTTGATGCTCCTCCCCCCCCCTCCCGTTCATGGGTAACTGGGCCCAGATTTTCCAGGAGTTACGTTGGTCAATGACATGTCTCGAGTTCAAGTCTTGTATACTTGTGGATATGTATGTACAGATGCAGATGTGTAACAGCAACCAATAAGACCATGCGGCGTACTTCAAAGCTCATGGGCAAGTTGGCCCAAAGGTTTTTGCCCCGTGACTGGAATCAAATTCTAAGCTGGTATAGTTGAGGAAATAGAGGTATAAATACGCGGGTCTAGGCGAGATCCCCTCCCCCCCCCCCCCCCGAATCCTTTACACTTAAGCTTTGTTCATGCCTAAGCTGGACAGCGGCAACGCCCTCGCCTCACCCTATTACAAACAAGAGGGGGGGGGGGCGCCGGGTTTTTTTTTGTACCGAGGGGGTTTCGCCGGTTTTTTCTTAGCTGGAACCCAAATACGCATTTTGATGCGTCCCGACCCCTCCCCCCCCCCCTCTTCCGTTCATGGGCAGCTGGTCGCCGATTTCCTATGAGTTAAGTTCGTCTATGACAGGTCTCAGTTCCAACTCTTGTATATTTGGGGAGATGTATCTATGGATGAGGATTTTGGTGCAACAGCAACAAATACGACGACGCGTCGTACTTTAATCTTTAACTAACAGTTGGAAACTGGACTGTTTTGTCATATGATCGATGATATGCCGTTCTTAATGAATTGTGACAAGGGGGTATTAGGTTGCTACGATTTGATTTATTGTCGGACTGGCCCAAGCTATACGTGCAAGATCTTCAACATTTCTTCGGATTTATACTTGCGGTTTGTTTACATTTAAAGCTTTTAAAGTGGGATGATTACAAATTAGGTTATTTATTAAATACTTGTTTGGTTATTGGGAATGTGGAATATCTTGGTTCTAAGGCTGTTTGTGTATAAAATGTGATAAACATTTTACTTTCACAATCCACGTCTGAGCGCTTGCGCATTTGTTACCTTTAATTTGACTTTGTTTTGCTTGATTTAAAAATTACCTGAAATTGCATTTGCAAGCAGTGCCGTCTTTTCCTTTTGGTGGACCCTATGCCATCCATGGATTTTTGGCCCCTTTTCGTGAGTCAAAAACATGGTGGAGCCACACTATCTTGCCATCTGAGCATACTTTCGGTGACGTAAACAATGACGGTGCACGTAATTGGTCAGACTTGATAGGAATGAACAAGGAAGTACGGCTAGCAACCGCCACGAGACATTCAGTTTCAAATCTTTTGCATCCAGCCGCCGCGTTGGAGAGCAGGAAGGCTGGATAGAATCGCCAAGCGGTAACAAGAAAATGGTAATTTCACATGGAAAGTAACGGTATTTTCGCAAAACGAAGTTTCTGAGCCTTTTCATCGAGAAAGGATCGTTTCTAGTAAGAGTTGTGCTAAGCCTTTCCACTCTAAACAAGATTTAATGCGTAAAGTAACTCAGTCATCATATATGTGTATATCGGATGCTTGACGAAATTTGGCTTGAGTTTGTTCATTGGTACAGTTGCTGGACTCAACCACTCGCCCCGCATACTGGTAGTGAACGTGGAACCTGTCAGGATTCTAATTTTTTTAATTTCTTGATTAGGAAAACTGATCTACCCCTCTCAGAGCAGCCCGGATATGGACCGTCGGATGAGCTCCTACAGCGTCCGAAAGACGATGAGATTAAAAGTGACGTCTTCCAGCGCTAGTCTTGCCTCGCTCCAGTCTCTGGCGGATATGGAAACAGGAGAGCCCCATATCCGCTGTTGCAAATACTGCCTGGATGTAAGTTTTTGGGATCCCAAGACGTAAGTGGATGGATACCTATGACATCGCAAAAGTTGTCCGTCCGTCCGTCTGTCAGCACGATAACTCTCGAAGGGAATGAGATATTTTGAGGGTGTGAGGACTCTTCGAGTCAAGGGAAAGGTCGAGTTCGTAGATGGGCCCGATAGCTGCATATTTAGGGGAGGGGGAGGGGTTTTGGATTAAGAAATTTTTCAACAGCTAGTGAGATAGTTGATTACGGGGTAAGACGACATGCTGAACACGAACATGAAAACCATTTTCTCGCCGGACAAGTAGTTCACCCGGAATCAGGCTAAAACCGGAAAGTTTGTTAAAAGTAAAAGTTTTATCTGAAGTTGATTAGATATCCGATTTAGGGGTAAGGAGACATGCTGAATCCGAATATGAAGATGATTTTCTCGTCGGACAAGTAGATCGACCGGAATCCGGCCAAAACCGGAAAGTTTGTCAAGAATAAAAGATTAATCTGAAGTTGATTAGAGGTTCGATCTAAGGATAGTGAAACATGCTGAATCCGAATATGAAAATTATTTTTGTCGCCGGACAAGTAGATCGCCCGGAATCCGGCCATAACCGGAGAATCTGTTAAAAGTAAGAGTTTTATATGCATTTCATTAGGTGTTCGATTTACGGGTAAGAAGGCATGCTGAATTCGTGTATGGCAATCATTTTATACATGGACATATTTCACCACGAATCCTGCTGAAATCGGAAATTTTTTAAGAAGTTTTATGTGAAGTTGATAATGGATCAGTGGGTGGAATGGATACGCTGAATCTGTTTTGAACTTCAATTTTTTGCAAGACAAGTAGTTCGCCCGGAATCCGGCTGAAACCGGAAATTTGGCAGAAGTAAGGCAGGAACTTTCGTCGAAGTAGACATGACGCAGGCTATAGGGGTAAACTCACATGTTGAATCCATATTTGAACTTCGTCTTCTCCAATGATTACCATTGGACCGCTACAAGACCCGATTGTCTGTAAATATTAAATTTTTGGGATCCCATCGAAACCTTTGGTCTTGTTTTCCTTCTTTACATGGAGAGCCGTTGAAGTTCCTTTACTCTTTAGAACCACAGACGGACGAGCCGATAATAGTAGAAAAATAACAATAGTCGATACGCAAGTACAGAGTAATTGGCGTTCTGTTTCTTCTGTCAAATTTGAAATCGTGTCGATTAAGATTAGCTAGGCAGAAAATAATCAATAGACCTACTACCTTTGTGTAGTTTATCGAATGCTTCTGCATATACCCAGTAAGACAGCTTCAGAAAACGGGTCTGCTTTCTGGTTCCCGATGTTGCAAAATTTTCCTTCCATTAACTTGTCATAAGCTGTGACAAACTTGCTTTATGCTGTTTGCTAATTGCAGTCAGTACCCCTAGCTCGTCACCTGTCATTCTCTTGTGTTATTCCTTGCTGGAGGGGGCAACCGGAAATCTTGGGAAACGCTATGAGTGGAGGGATCGAGATGAAACTTGGTGGGAAGACACCTAGCAAACACTAGATACATCATTGACATGACCGAGCCGATTCGGGCACTGTCGGGGGAGTGGAGGGAGGGGGAATCCGGAATCTTGAGGTATTTATAACTTTTGAACGGGTGACCGGATCTCGATGAAACTTGATATTTGGAAAGACCTCATGCCTCAGACGACCCACTTAAAATCCGGACCGGATCCGGTGACTTTTGGGGGGAGCTGGAGGGGAGAACCGGAAATATTGGAAAACGCTATGAGTGGAGGGATCGAGATGAAACTTGGTGGGAAGACACCTAGCAAACACTAGATATATTATTGACATAACCAAGCCGTGCCTACTCGTAACAAGTGCCATATGAGCTCGTAGCTCTTGTTTTTTCAGTAGTGGATGGGACATTTTTCCAACCGTAAACAATAATAATAATAATAATTTTATTTTTCACCCATCAAAAGGCACATGAGACGGGGAAGAAGAAGGAAACACAATAACAAAAGGAGACCAGACAAACATAGAGACTACGAGAACGTTATCCTATCTGCGAAACTACCCTATTGTAGAAGAATGCTCTCCCATTGATGCTTAATTATATTGCTGTACTTCTGTATAAGTTTCTATGGCACTAGCATCGTGTGCCTTGTATTGTCAGTCATGTGCCCTTCCTTTGTAAGAATAAGTTATTTTCTAGCTGATAGACCAGCGAGAGCGGCAGCTCGACGCTCAAACCCAGAGACCTGCGATTTCCATTCTCTACGATAGTTTGATCTCCAATAAACTTAACGCGTCTGAACTCGTCCTGAAATACAGCGATCTTGCCAAGTCCTTGTGGTAAGTTGTCCTTGATTTCCCGAATTCTTGTTAAAATACCCCTCGATATGTTTATTGTTTATGTTATGACAGCGGATGCCAACGTCTTTGGCTGTTTTAAGCCTTTGTTCAGGCACGTTGACTTCTAGCAGAAAACGAGAAAAAATAACACAACCAGTTTTTCTTAAGACAGAGCTTTTCGCACACAAGCGTCGGAAGCATGAAAAACATCGAAAAAACGAATCAAGGCAAGTGTGGCGATTAGCGATTACGGAAGTAGGCACTACTGGTACGATGTGTATTTATTATTATTATTTTGTGTATTGTTTCTTAGCCTTTTTTATACTGATATGCATCGGAAAAACGAATCAAGGCAAGTGTAATCGATTAGCGATTACGGATGTAGGCATTACTTGTACGATGTGTATTTTTTATTATTATTTTGTGTATTATTTCTTAGCCTTTTTTATACTGATATGCGTGGTTGGAGGGATATGGGTAGAATACAAATATTTTGACTCTTCTAAGGGATTTTGTATTTCTTCACTCGCTGCTTGCACGACAACCCAGAATTCATCCAGCCGCGGAGAATTTGAATTTCAGCAAAGGCCTGCATTTTCAGGGCCAAAGATGCTGACATCGGAATCTTACGCCTGTAGAAAAGTATGAAGATCATTTTAGAATATGTCTTGCAATGAATCTGCCTTTTTTTATTTTATTTTCCGACAACGGCTTACCGTTTTAGTTGCTGAATATTTCAAGCATAGAGTGAAAAGCACATAGAGGTACCACGAATCCGAAAGAATAAGTTCGTTCGATGAAATCGATTATTTATAGACCATGGACAAGTGAAGATTTTTATGGGGTTTCTGGCGTAATTAAGTAAATAAGTGATCTGTTACTAGAGTATTGGATCTCAGCCCTATTCGGTTAAGCGTTAAAGGAGTTTGGTCACGATGAGGGGGTAATGGTAGACTTTGCAACCAGAAACCTGCAATATCTTCTTGCTTAGGAAGAAACACAAATCTCTGAATGGTCATAGTAATATATGTCAAACGAATCTCTTTGGCTTAAGCTTCTGTGGGGGTGTTGTAGATGGTGTTAAGAATACATCCCACTTCTGACACCATTGTTAAGTATACATCCCACTTCTGACACCATTGTTAAGAATACATCCCACTTCTAACACCATTGTTAAGATGTTGAACGTGGAGGAAGAGATATATAGAAAAGTAGGCGATAGATGGAGGGAATAACTAGGAGGACTATTGCAGAGCAAAGTGCTATGGGATGTCTCCATAACAATGGAAACTGTCCAGCTAGAATTCAAACAGGATCAGTTTAGTACAGTTTTGGTTTATTAAAAAAAAGTGCGACGGATAAAGGTGATAATCGTTTTGTTTTCTTGTGCAGTTTCAGTAAATAATAAGGTAAAAATCCAATATCCATAGAGGTGAAAATATATACAATTGGCGGATTGGCTAGTACAAAGATCACGAAGCTATATAAATAGAAATTGGAATGACCACAATTGATAAATATTACTGTAGATTAAGGTGTGAACCCGGCATTATATGTCATGCATTTGTACATGCTCAGAACTCGTGCACTTTTAGGGACGGAGAGTCTACATACCTGCTTGCGGATGCCCAGAATCTTAGGACAGAACTGATGGTTCTGGCCGACACGCTCGACACATTAAGGTAAGGTGGTCTTGAGATAAATGTATGTTCTCACTCGTCAAAGTTGTTTGCAGAATGCAGGTCGAATACTTTTTATGTCTGCTTTGCCAAACTGTTAAGGGACGTTTTCGCTTCGATGGCTCTGGTCCCCTCGAGCTCGACGGGCATTTTCGCGTGGATGACTTCGATTTTTTTTTGTCATTTTCGCGTATACGGATGAACAGGTGAACGGACCATCCAGCTCGACAGACGCCTCCGTTCAACACAGCCCCGAGGGCTGCGTTGAGCTGAACTGGGATAAAATAAGTTCTGCACAGATTGATGAAAGGAAAAAGGTGGACCCTCCGCTCCTATGAAATTTCAGTTTCCATAAAGCTATTAGGGTAGAGCTGGTAGGAGGAGGAGTCGTAGCCGAACAAGACCAAAGGTGTCGATGGGATCCCAAAAATATAATATTTGATTCGGACAAAAGGGTCTTGTCTTCGCCAGATCCAGTCTTCGCCAGGCTAATCATCAGAGAAAACCAAGTTCAGATATATCTCTGTAAACCATATCTATTTTGACGGTACTGACAGAGACTTCCTGCTTTACTTCTGCCAAGTTTCGCCCGAATTCCGAGCAAACTACTAGTCGAGCAAAAAAAGAAAATTCAGAAACAAATCCAGCGTCAAATCCCTATAAAGAACATCTAATCGACTTTGAATAAAAGTTTGACTTTAAAAAAAAAATCCGATTACAACCAGATTCCGGACTAATTATATGTCTGGGTAAAAATATTGTCATATACAGACTCAGCCTCTCTTCTTACCCTTTTATCTGTCATCTAATCAAACTTTGCTTTTAACAAATTTTCCAGTTTTGGCAGGATTCTGGGCGAATTTGTTGTCCGGCGAGAAAATGGTTTTCACCATCGTGTTCAGCATGTCGTTTTACCTCTAAATCGAGCATTTAATCAGCTTCAAATAAAACTTTTACTTTTAACCAACTTTCCTGTTTTTGTTGGATTACGGACGAACTACTTGTCCGGCGAGAAAATGGTTTTCACTATTGTGCTCAGCATGCCTTCTTACACCATAATCGACTATCACATTAGCTGTTTAAAAATATTTTGTTTGTCCCTTAATGTGAACCCCCTCCCCCACCCCTAAATGTAGAGCTACAGAGCCCATCTACGAACTTGACCTTACCCTTGACCCAATGAATCCTCACACCAAGTTTCATCAAAATATCTTATTCCCTTCGAGAGTTATAGCGCGCACAGACGGACAACTTTTGCGATGTCATAGGTATCCCTCCACTTACGTTTTGGGATCCCAAAAAGTAAAAATTTTCGAAAAAAAAAAAAATAAAAAAAAATAAGTGTAATTCCCAACACTTTTTTTTAAAATCCGTTTAGTGTGTATGTGAATTTTTGTATCACCCTACGGTCGAGCCAACCCCGTCGAGTAGAAAGGAATTCTGGTCCACTTGAAAGGATTCCGTTGGTAAAGCAGACTAGTGGGACGACGATTCCTTTCAAGATGAAAGGAATTCCAGTCTACTTGAAAGGAATCTTGTCGGTGGCGCTGGTGAAAAGGCAAACAAACAAAAAAGTAGCCAGCTTTTAAGAGCAGCAGTCATCATTACTGATGTTATAAATTCTATCAATTTTTTTTGGTTCGCTAGTGAATTTATTGTTGTCAATCTTGTCATCAAGACCGGATTGTTTTCAAGTTTTCCTCTTGTTGTAAACTCTGCTATGATGTGTTGACTCGTAGGCTTAATTTCGTCGGTTTTTTGGGGTTTAGACAGGGCTTAGGCCATCACTTCACCCTGACACCACAACCTCAGGGTTGCCTTTTTTTGTAAGTTTTTGTTTCTACCCTTTTTTACGCTCCCATCCAGCTGAATGAGCATTTATGCGTGGACAGAACCCGTCTTCCTCACCCGTTGAACGCCTGATCGATTTTCTCATTTTCGCGTGGACGGGATTTCCCGCTCAGCTCGACAGCCATCCATGCGACCACGTCTCCTTATATAGTGTACCTTGATTTTCTCGGCCGATCATTTAAAGTCCTGTGCTTTGTAGATGGATGCTCGTTGAGCCAAGCTAGCTGGGAACGTGTACCCAAGGCTGTTGAACGTAAGCCTGGCGAAGACCCTTGCAAAGAAGGACCGAAAAATCGCTGCCAAAGCATCGTAGCTGATGTATCCGTGTTGTGCATCGTTTGAATTCAATTCAATTCATTTATTCCCAAAATTCTGATAATAGAAAATGCACGGGATTGCAAAATTATAATTTGGTTAATACACATTAAAATTGCGGATAAAATAAGGCACAAATGAGTTCAAATAGCGTTCACTGCTATGAGCGGGCGGGTTCATTAGCTGAGCTATCTTAGCTGCTCTTGAGATACTCCTTGTTGGGCGAGTATCCATTTCAATAGCAGTCCTGTTCAGGCTGTAAACACGTTTGAACTCTACTTGTGTGGTTGCTCTAGGGCTTCAGTATGCCTATTTTTCTCTTAGTTTCCAGTTAATAAGTGGTCTTTTGTGGGTATAATCTGATCCAGTTTTAAGTTTGGCATGGTTCTAGGAACCGACGTTTAACATTGGCTACTCCACGTCGGCATACCGAATGTTTGATAGAGCCTATCCAAATATCAGATATTCTTGGTAGACCTATTCTACCTTCAACCGTCTTTTCTTTTTATCCTAATACATACTGTTTTAGTAAACGCCTAGTAAACCTTGGAAAGGACCAAGATCAGCCCGTTCGGGGCACGCAGCTGAGCCTCCAAAATAAGATTCGGTACGCCACTGCCCAGTTTCTAAAGGATAACCTCCTTGGTCTTCCCTCCCTGCCAAGCCAAGAGCAACTGGACAGAATCCGCGAAGAAAAAAGGTAGGTTGTTCGCCGTTCAGTTCGATGGCTCTGGAATGCGATACGTTCGTGTTCTAGAGAGCTGAGCGAAATTCTTAAAGTGCCCGTGCAGTAGTTTCGTTCAGGCGTTTACTAGTTAATAAGAGTGTCCTTAACCAGTAAGACCAGAGCAAAATAACACTAGAGAGTAGCGCCAAGAACTATGCGTTCCATGCATCAGAAACGGGCCTTAGTCGCCCATCAGAAACGGGCTAGTCGTAGCTCCGCCTACTATGCTCGGGTCGGAACATTCAAAGAGAGAAAAACTTGCGGGTTTCGAAAACTTCTAGTAGGCTACAGCTAATATGTAGTCTGCACACATCGAGGAAACATGGAGTTATGGGAGCCAGCGGTGGTGCAGTACTGATGAAGTTTCAGTAGGAGTGGTGCTAGTGTCGCTGCTTTTTTCTGAGTAAATCAGAACAGTCGTAGACAAATCATTAATTTTATGGCGCAGTGCTTCAACGTTAGGACATACCCCAACGTATGAGCACAGACACAGTACCCCCATCAGAATCCTTTGAATGAAAATCTGAAATTTAAAATTTACTTTTCAAAGAGATCGTCATGCACTGACATTGAGCACCGTGCCCAAAAAATTACGGAGTTGTGTATGGCTAAATCAAGGTTCAAGGTTTTTTTATTCTTAAGGCTAAGCTAATACACAAAACATCATTAACACAATAGTCATATTTACATCAGGGTTTGAACCGGAGAACAAAAAACATCGAATGGTTCAAATCCTTAAAAAAACAAGAGCTATGAGCTCATATGGCACTTGTTAGGAGTAGGTGGTGCAAGAAAGTAGATGAGAACGTCTCGAAATATCCCCGTCAACCCCCTAGGTTTGGACCTAGAAATCGGATATCTAGTTATATTCTAATGTGTCATCTAGGGCATATGATCCCCCTATTTTCCAAGTTTCATTCAAACCTCTCCGGTCGTTTGACCCTTATTCGAGCCACAGAATTTCCGTGGCTCTGTCTCTAACTCCCCCCACTGTGTCCGTATGCGACTAGGACTTGTAAGCTTCGAACCTCAGTCATCTTCTCTTCCCGTCCATCATGTTTGATTCGATCGGAGCATATCTGCAAATTTTGGGTTCCCCCTTCATCCTCCTCCTGCTGTGGACAGGTCCGGTCCGGACGCCAAATAACAAATCTAAGCCGGATAAACTCGGTATTGTCTAACTTGCATCTCATTCGGCCCATTCATTTGTTTTTTATGCATGTCAAAAAGTTTCCGCCCCCCCCCAAACTACCCCAACCATGGCTGCATGTGGTTCGGACACGTGTTTTCTATATCTAGGTCATCAGTTCTTTTTGCCCATAAAGTTTCACTCGAATCGGACCACCCGTTCGCAACCAACGGAAGTCAGTAATTTCCGGATGCCCGCCTTCCCTCAACTCCCTCAGAGATGGTTGAACCCAGGAACGGAACTTTTGCTAGAGCATTGGGTCGGGTTACCTGCCAGGTTTCATTGTCTTTAGCCCATCTGGAAGTATCGTAATTCGCGATCACCAGAATTCCGGGAAACCCCCTCCACCTCCCACGAACGAGCTCCTATACAATCTAATAATAATAATAATTTATTTTTAACTCACAAATCGTACAAGACGAAAACAATGGAGTACAAAAGAAAATAAGAAGACATAATTAGGCAAAACACAACAAAACAAACAAAATCTACTTAAGAGTCAAACAGACGAATAAGCCCATGAGAGGGCGACAGAGGCGCGTACGCCGTTTCGGACAGTTTTCTGTGGAGAACAGACAATTTCTCCGTGATATCCGGTAGCGAGTAATTACTAATAATTTTAGAATTTCTTTGCCAAGGAGGGAGAAAAAGAAGAAATTTACAAAAACAAAAACAAGATCTCTGGCTCTGTCACGAACGTATCTACGGCCTATGATTGTTTTCCCCACACAACCTCCATCCCGATCCCTCGAATCTAAACATTTTCACGGGATTCCGGTGCCCCCTCCATCTGATCCGGTCCAGAATTGAAATAGAAAAATCTGAAAACGATAGCTTTTTCCAGTTGCCAAGTTTCATTCAAATCCGATCACCCGTTCAAAAGTCATGCATGCCACTAGATTCCATATTCCCCATCCCTTCACTCCCCTCGCGATGGCCGGATCGGAGATTTTACTATTGTCATGTCAGTTCGTTCGGGTCACTGATATGCCTGCCAAGTTTCATCGCCTAGTATATTAGGAAGTACCGGACTCACTGGTTCACCGGAATTCTGGACCCCCCCTCCAACTCCCCCCACCCCTCATCGACAGACCGACGGACTGACAGAAATTGCTGAACGCTGAGTAGGACGATTACCGCACGAAACCGCTAACAGGAAGCAAAATCAATCCAAAGACCAACCTGAAAAAATGTGGGAAGGATAACAAAAAATCAGCATCACTGTAGGAAAATATATAAAAACAAGAGGCGCTGCTCAGCGTTCATCGGAATCCGAGCAGCCTGAAGAGCAGACGTTGAAGCAGCGCGAAAAAACTCGCTAGAGAATTTTCATCTTTGCACAGTTACACATTAGTGCTGCGAAAACGAAGCCGCGACGGTCAATACCGCGAAAGCAAATACCGCGCCATGCAAAAACTGCGACGGGTTTTTCAGGGACAAAATAGTAGCGTTCTTAGTAAAAAAAACTATGTGCAATTTTGTTCTATTAAATGTTTTCTTTCGTGCCTTGACGTATAATAATAGTGATAATTTTTTCAATTCCATTTTATCTTTTTACAAAAATATTGGTGGATAGTCATCAAATGGACGGTCATGTGTTGTCACTCGACCGCATTCAGAAGTGGATTATAAAATAATAATAGTTTTTATTAAATACCAGGACCGTCAGAACTGCGAAAGATATTACCACGACATCCAGGCTCAGGGCACGGCGACTGCCATAAACGTGCATCTGTATTGATAATAATGAATTGAATTCAGGGATTCGGTTGAAGTTCCCGTGCGAAGGTTGCGACCTTGTGATTAGTACGAGAAAATAAAACAGGTTTACTTTTCAGTTACAAGAAAAAAACAATCAAAACGCTACACTAGCAGTTGGAAATCTCAATCAGTTTTGGTACACTAGACTATTCCGAAAAACATGATATTGGTACGAAACAGCACCTTTTACATCTTTCTTCCAATTCTCTAGCGGAATGACCTGAGTCTCATGACATTGAAGAGTGTTTTTGGGATCCCAAAACGTAAGTGGAGGGATACCTATGACATCGCAAAAGTTGTCCGTCTGTCCGTCTGTCCGTCCGTCCGTCCGTCCGTCCGTCCGTCTGTCCGTCCGTCTGTAAGCCCGATTTTTGATGAAACTTGGTGTGAGGGTTCGTTGGGTCGTCGGACCAGTCAAGTTCGTAGATGGGCTTTGTAGCTCTACATTTAGGGGTGGGGGAGGGGATTCAAATTAAGGGACAAACAAAATGTTTTGAAACAGCTAATGTGATAGTCGATTATGGGGTAAGAAGACATGCTGAACACGATGGTGAAAACCATTTTGTCATCGGACAAGTAGTTCGCCCGGAATCCGGCCAAAACCGGAAAGTTTGTTGAAAGTAAAAGTTTTATTTGAAGTTGATTAGATGTTCGATTTAGGGGTAAGAAGACATGCTGAAGACGATAGTGAAAATTATTTTCTCGACGGACAAGTATTTCGCCCGGAATCCGGCCCAAACCGGAAAGTTTGTTGAAAGTAAAAGTTTTATTTGAAGTTGATTAAATGTTCGATTTAGAGGTAGGAAGACATGCTGAAGACGATGGTGAAAACTACTTTCTCGACGGACAAGTATTTCGACCGGAATCCGGCCCAAACCGGAAAGTTTGTCAAAATTAAAAGTTTTATTTGGAGTTGATTAGATGTTCGATTTAGGGCAAGAAGACATGCTGAACACTTATGTGAAAACAAGTTTCTACCCGGACATGTAGTTCGTCCGGAATCCGGCCAAAACCGGAAAACTGTTGGAAGTCAAAGTTTTATTTCTAGTTGATTAGATAAGCGATTTAGGGGTAAGAAGAGATGCTGAGTCCCTGTATGACAATCATATTATACCCGGACATATAGTTCGACCGGAATCCGGCTGGAATCGGAAAATTTGTTATAAGCTAAATTTCTATTTGAAGTTGATTAGATGTTCATTACTGGGGAAAGAAGATACCCTGATTTCGTGTTTGAGCTTTCTTTTTTCGCCGGACAAGTAGTTCTGGAGTTCGGCCGGAACCGGGAAATTAGCAGAAGTGGCAGGAAGTTTTCGTCAAAACAGATATGATAGGGGTAAACACACATGCTGAATCCAAATCTGAACTTGGTTTTCTCAGGTGATTAGCTATTTTGCCTTAATCTGTTTCTGAATTTTAATTGTAAAAATGTTCAAGGAGTCTGGCGAAGACTGGATCTGGCTAAGACAAGACCCTGTTGTCTGGATCAGATATTGAATTTTGGGATCCTATCGAAACCTTTGGTCTTGTTCTCAGGCGCGGTTTGACCATTCGATGTTTTAAGCTGTCGCAGTTGCGTATTTTACGCACGTATTTGATCTTGAAAAGAATTCTAGCAATACGGACGTATTTAGATACTAAACGGACCAATTTCTCAAATACGTCCGTACTGCTAGAGATCTTTTCAAGCCCAATTATGTGCGTAAAATACGCTCGGATTTTACGCAGTGTGTAAATGCACCATATAGCAGGACAAGGAAGGTGAACCGTCCGGAAGAGAAGGTCCCCGCTTGAGATCCCGCCGAATCCTGGTCTTGTTTGAGTATAAGGCACAAAATGCTGTATCAGCTTCAAGAGAGCTTCTGTGGGCTGCTGGCAGGACCGAGAAGGTCATAAATAGGACTCCTTTTTGGGATCCCAAAACGTAAGTGGAGGGATACCTATGACATCGCAAAAGTTGTCCGTCTGTAAGCACGATAACTCTCGAAGGGAATGAGATATTTTGATGAAACTTGGTGTGAGGATTTGTTGGGTCGTCGGACCAGTCAAGTTCGTAGATGGGCTTTGTAGCCCTACATTTAGGGGTGGGGGAGGGGGTTCAAATTAAGGGGTAAACAAAATATTTTGAAACAGCTAATTTGATAGTCGATTATGGGGTAAGAAGACATGCTGAGCACGGTGGTGAAATTCATTTTGTCATCGGACAAGTAGTTCGCCCGGAATCCGGCCGAAACCGGAAAGTTTGTTAAAAGTAAAAGTTTTATTTGAAGTTGATTAGATGTTCGATTTAGGGGTAGGAAGACATGCTGAAGACGATGGTGAAAACCATTTTCTCGACAGACAAGTAGTTCGCCCGGAATCCGGCCGAAACCGGAAAGTTTGTTAAAATTAAAAGTTTTATTTCGAGTTGATTATAGATGTTCGATTTAGGGCAAGAAGACATTTGAACACTTATGTGAAAACAATTTTCTACCCGGACATGTAGTTCGCCCGGAATCCGGCGAAAACCGGAAAGTTGGTTAAAAGTAAAAGTTTAATCTGAAGTTGATTAAATGTTTGGTTCATGGGTAAAAAGACATGCCGAACACTATGGTGAAAATCATTTTCTCGCTGGACAACTAGTTCGCCCGGAATCCGGCCAAAACCGGAATTTTTTTTAAAAGCAAAAGTTCGATTAGATGACAGATTAAGGGGTAAGAAGAGAGGTTAAGTCAAACTTTTATTCAAAGTTGATTAGACGTTCTTTATAGGGATAAGGAGATACGCTGGTTTTGTACCTGTATTTTTTTTGTTTGCTGGACTAGTAGTTCGCTCTGAAATTGGCAGGAAGTCTCGGTCAGTATCGTCAAAATAGATATGGCTTATAGAGGTATATCTGAACTTGGTTTTCTCTGATGATTAGCCTGTCCAAGACTGGATCTGGCGAAGACAAGACCCGAATGTCTGAATCAAATATTATATTTTTGGAATCCCATCGACACCTTTCGTCTTGTTTACTCCGCCCATGCCTTTGTTGTTGTGATTGTTGCCCCAAACAAAACAGTGATGGGCTGTTGAAATGACCGTCCCTCTGAAGTTGTATGACCGATTGTATTAATACGTTCAAGGAGTTCTTGGACATTCTGTACGTAGAAAATCATCAGCGAACTGTGTTTCAAGTGAATTTTGTTGAGGCCAACTGCATTGTATTATAATTAATGTTACAGTAGTGGTATGTTTATGTGAATAGTTACTTTAATGTGAACAGTGCAGTTTTGGGCTAAATGGTAGAACGGAGATCTAGAAATACCTATTCAGGTGTTTTCAGATGCCCTTAATTACCTACTTTGGCTAACTGGTAGTTAGCTTTAGACACAGCAAGTGCATAAAAATGGCAAGTCCAGTGTCAACAAACGTTCACATAAGCATACCTCTACTGTACTCGTTTTTTTTCCCTCGCTAAAGCCTTTATCTTGTGACAACTAGGCGTTCCTCTCGCTGTTGCTCAGGCCCGTGAATTTTGATTTTTAGGTTGGAAGCGAAGCGAAGACAAGATGCTGTGAGGGAACAGAGCAAGCCAAAGGTTGAACGTCCTACTTTGAGCTCCGTCATCTACTCAACAGTGAGGACAAGCTCGCCTGAACCGGTAAGTAATCGCCCTTCTAACAGTATACTTTCCCCCTTTACAGCCGCACACCTGCGGGGTAAAAATGAAGAGTACCTACTTTTAAGTTCTTGCGTGTTTTTTCAGTGACCCACAGGGCTGACCGCGATCCACTGTTTGTGACCCAGTATGTTTTGTTTTTTTGTATGCAAGCTGTTGTACTTCTTAGACTGGCTTTTGCTCTTGGAAGAAATGTGTTTAGCACATAAAAAGTAGAGGCCTTTCCTTAGGTTCTAACTTGGCTTTTAAAGGGAATAGGATATATTGCAGATTTTCTTTTGTGACAAAATTTATTTATTTAAACTAGGATACGACCAACTAGGGTCAAACAGATGACAAAATGATTAACAAACACTGCAAAGTTATAAACTACAAATAAAATATAACAAAATGTCGTATTCCTGACCGCAAAAATCTAGGCAGTGAAAAACCAGTCTTTAAAGTAGCCTTGGAAACTATGTATATACTACTATAGGTTATGCCTCGCTGGCTCAGGCTCGTTAAAAACAAAATATACTGTTTTATTCCGACGTCTAGAGTAACAGTCTAGTTTTTGTTTTGTTTAGCAATAGTTGCGTTTTTGCCATTTCTCCGTAGGTCGGCTAATCTGACTATTTGCCACTATTGACCGTTTTTTCGTCTCGCCGGTCGGTTCGACTGAGCTCTAAAAAACGGCTTATAAGAAAAAACGGCGTCTTCCCGTCGCCGGCGCACAACTCTCCAATGAGAATTTTGAATCTCGCGCCGTGCCAAGAGCGTAGGTCGGTTGGATGGAGCTCCCGCCTCAGTCCACAGGTCGGTTAACCGACCGGCAAACGGAATAAAAAAAATAGCTTATAAAAACTTAGGTCGGTTAACCGAAGGAAGAAAACGACAGTGTGAAATCTTGTAGGTCGGTTAACTGGATGACGGCAGAAAACGCAGCCAATCTTTTTTCTGTTGCTACATTGGTGTATCGCTGTTGCATGGAAAAGGCAGCTTAAGTTCTCATTGAGTCATCCATACGACAAAGTGTCCTTATTTCTCTACAGGTTTCGTACGAAGTGGGTTGGATCCCAGAAGCTTCAAGTGCTCGAAAGGATCTAGATGGCACTGATCACCCTATGATTGAACAAATGCATATACTCAGAAATTACATCAAAGAAGCGCGGTGAGTCCGTTTATTGGGATCCTACCTATGACTTCGTAAAAATTGACCGTCTGTCTATCTGTCCGTCCGTCGCTAGCACGTTAACTTTGAAAAGGGTCGAGGTTCATGATAACCAAAGGGTAAATAACAATCTAAAGCTACTACAGTATAAAAGATAAAGTACAAGTTAACGGAATGGAGTAGCGCTGCCTAACGGCAGCGGAAGTAGAAAGTGCGGGATGCAGATGGCACCACCGCAGCATCACTGGTGAAATCGCGGCCTATTTGCCCCAGAACCGGGTGTGCGGTGAAGGGCACCAAAAGGCACATATAAGGCTTATTCTCGCCGTTCCCCGAGGACTCCACTTGAGGAGTCCCCGCATTTTTGTTTGTCTTAGGGACTGACTCCCCGTATTCTCGCGAGTCCCTACGGGCGGGGAATGCTCCGATTATCATCACCATCATCTAAAAGGACTCCCTTTCAGATTCGAAGGGGAATCAGTTTTTGCTGGTGTTGGTGCAATGTAAAATTAAAGGAAAACATTCAGAATAAGCAAAACCTAAAAGGAAGTGGATCCAGACTAATTTCGTCAACTGCATATTTTATTTTCTAACATGTTCTCGCTGTTTCTGTACGCGGAGTCCGCGTGGAGTGACTCCCTCTATTCTCGTCGTTCCCTTCGATTCCCCGAGGACTCCTCGGGGAACGGCGAGAATACGCCTCGAGACCCCAATGCCAAAAAGTATACCAAAGTTCATCCTGAGACTTGTCATGAGCTATGAACTCCTGCGAAAGTGAAAACCGAAGACCAAAAACCGGCTAGAGCTGTCATAATAGTGGATGCTCATCATAAATGAACAATCCAGCCCAAAGGAAAACCCCGATTCTGTCCGACCGTTGCCACCGCCGTGATCTAACTAAAACCGCTGCGCTTTCTACCACATATCAAATGAGAACAGTATCACCTCAAATGGACTAGGTGGCGATTCCTTGAAGATCTCCTCACCTTGTTTCTCCAAATAACAGCGGAACATGGCCCATTGTAATTCGTATCAAGCATGCTGACTGCGAACCATATTGACTGCACTAAGTTGATACGTCTTCTACACTGTCAGAAGTTTCATAGCAGATAACACAAGGATGCGCGGTTTCAATAGACAACACTTAAAATGTTAGCTGTTGTGTTTTCCGAACGTTGCGCATTAAAACGTTATGCATAAAAGAAGAGCCGAAACACCGCCGAAAAAACATCTGATGAAGTTTTTGTTTATCGTCATGATATCTGACAAATCAGCAGATTTTTTTTTCATCGTTTTTTTGGCTCTTCCTGACTGTGCTTGTTATACGTAACGTTTTAGCGCGTAACGTTTGAAAGAAACATACTAAGTGTTATCTGTTGAAAACCGCGCATCCTTGTGTCCTTTGAAACTTCTGACAGTGTAGAAGACGTATCAGTTTAGCGCAGTCAATATGGTTCGCAGTGACCCTGCTTGGTAGGATTTACAATGGGCCATGCTCCGATGTTGTTTGGAGAATCCAGGTGAGGAGACCTTGAAGATATCGCCTTGAAGTCCATTTATTTGACGGTGATACTGTTCTCACTGATACTGACTGACTGACAGTGTTCTTCTACTATATACTACTATTTTATTATTATTGTTTATTTGAATCCTTCAAAACGGAACAACAACCATTCAATCAAACTCACACACACTTATATAATAAACAGCTGACCGTTAAAAACAAATTAGCCTACCTATCTATCGGTAGAGTTTTTCTAGCTTGAATCTGAAGAGGATCGTTATCAAGAAGGTCCGAAATATCGTCAGATTAAACTCAGCTGACATATTCGTTCGAAATAAGTGTGTGTCAAAGAATTCATTCAAGAATTGTATCTGAGAGGATCCGACTAAATGTTCGATATGAATAGTTTCAGGTTAAACCAACCTGGCGGATAGTGCGGAAATCCTCTGGAGACCGGCGGGCCTGACCTTAAGTTCCACTCTCAGCAAAACGAGGGGGTGGGGACGGATGTCCTAGGTAGCCTATGGTTCAAGTGCACCGTGAGCTTCTCTCTCAAAATAACCAAATATAATACCTTTCTCAGTTGGTATAAAAATAAACGAGCTCCAAGAAATAAGGACAAGAAAAGGTTAAGATTCCCTAAACTATATGTCGACGCTGTCGACGGATCAGCGTCAACCAATCACGATCACTAACAACCATACGATCTTCCGGCAACACAAAATATCACTACCAAAGTCCAATGTGTACTCTAAAGTGAAATCCAGAGACGAGACCAACATTTTATTTTGGCATTAAGTATTGATAATTATTATACTCTGTAGGCGACTGGAACGTCACGATGAAGTAGCTACACTTACCAAAAATCTGGAAGAGTTAGAAGCCGAATATAGCAAGATGTTGGTTTGATTCAGAATTCCACTAATTGTCTGTGATTGTTTGCTTTTTTGTTTTCTCTTTGTTTTTATACTGAGTCTGTTGTTCACACGTTGGTCACTAAATGAAGTCGGATTTATCTTTAAGCGCAAGTCCAGCATTATATCCTTTGAAACTTTATGGGCTAGGTTTCTAAAAAATTACGAACACGTCTCGGCTGTCTCCTTGGTTTGGACGAGGAACACGGAGAACTTGGCGTAATTCGCATGTCTGACGAATAAGCGATAAGCAGGATCCTGATGTGTCTAAAAAAAACGCCAAACAGGGGAAATGCAAGAATTAGTTTTGGCCTTAGGGTGGATAAACACCTAAAGTAGTTCAGAAAATCGGTGATTTTAAGGTAATTATAATGGACACAATGATTAGAGCCGTAGCGTTAACCAGTAATCTAGGTATCCCTTAAAACAACTTCTGTTACCACTGTTTAGAAAAAGTCTAATAGATAGTCTTCTTTGGTTGAACTGACCATCGGAAAAGAACTGAAGCATCCGCACCACCTGATACCGTTTCCCTCCATTGATCGAAGATATTTTTACTTAATATTATCTAGCTTTAGCATCCCTCATAACAAAATTTCCACATTAAGTTTTCGATCGCTTTATGCAAAAACCGAGGCAGATTAAACAATAGCTGCGTTCGTTGCACTCCGGGCTGTTTCCAGTGTTTTGTCACCAGTGTCCGGGAATGAGATATTTTGATGAAACTTGGTGTGAGGATCCTTGCAGTCAAGGGAAAGATCGAGTTAGTAGATGGGCCCCATAGCTGCATATTTAGGGGAGGGGTTTCAAATTAAGGGGCGAACAAAATATTTGTTAAAAGCTAATGAGGTAGTCGATTTAGGGGTAAGGCGACATGCTGAACACGAACATAACAAGTGCGCAAGCACTCAGACGTGGAGTGCAAAAGTAAAATGTTTAGCACATTTAATATACAGACAACTTTGGAACCAAAACTTTTCTCATCCCCAGTAACCAAACAAGGATTGAAATAACCTAATCTGTAATCATCCCACTTTAAAAGCTTTAAATGTAAACAAACCGCCAGTATAAATCCAAAGAAATGTTGAAGGTCTTGTACGAATACCATTAGTTTGAACACAGGATGGTCTGCCTTTGGGTATGCCAGCCAGTCCTAACCTTTAAACCTCTTCTTCATTAGCAAGGTAATAAGTGCAATAAACCAAATCGTAGCCGCCTATTGCCCCCTTTGTCACAATTCATTAAGAACGGAACATCATCGATCATATGACAAAGCAGTTAAGTTTCCAACTGTTCATCAAAGATCAAAGTACGTCGCGTCGTCTTATTTGTTGCGGTTACAGTAAACCTTCATCCATAGATACATCTCCCCAAATATACAAGAGTTGGACTTGAGACCTATCATTGACGAACTTAACTCATGGGAAATCTCGGCCTAGCTGACCAGGAACGGGAGGGGGGACCCATCAAAATGCGTATTTACACCTTTTTTTCCTCAAGTATACCAGCTTAGAGTTTGATTCCAGTCACGGGTCAAAAACTTTTTTCATGGGCAACTTGGGCCCACTTGCCCATGAACGGGGAGGGTGGGGGTGGTTCAATTCTCCCCAACCCCTATGATCTAAAAGCACAAAGGAATTTCATCGCCTTATCTCCAGTTAATGTCAAGTTAAAAACATTAAAAGTTGGGCAATCTGGGCCCAATTGCCCCTGAACCAAGTGGGGGTGGAGTTTGGGACCCGCAAAAAGTAAAAAGAGACCCAATGCTCACAATCCTACCAAGTTTCAACTTGATACCTGTTGATTTCTGTCACGGGCAACAAACTTTACTCCTGGGCAATCTGGGCCCAGTTGCCCATGAACCGGCTGGGTGTGGGGGGTGGGGCCCTCAAAAGGCACAACTAGACCCCAATACCCACAAGTGTACTAAGTTTGAACTTGATACTTGCACTCGTTCACGAGTTACGAGCTCCACAAAATATGGTGAAAACCGAAAGCTGAAAGCTGCTACAGCGCTCGCAATAGGGGTTTTCTTGCCAGACAAGTAGTTCACCCGGAATCCCGCCTAAACCGGAAAGTTTGTTGAAAGTAAGTGAGTTGATGAAAACTTGCTAACTCCTCGTTAAAGCCGGGCTCCCGAGCAGGTTCTGGTTAATCCGCACCGGTGAGGTAAAACCGGACACTGGTTAGTTCAGAAACGGGTTAAAAGACTGGTCAGTAGTCACCGGTGGATGCAAAAACGGCTTATAGGAACAAGACCAAAGGTTTCGATGGGATCCCAAAAATTCAATATTTGATCCAGACAATTGGGTCTTGTCTTCGTCAGACTCCTTGAACATTTTTACTATTAAAATTCAGAAACAGATTAAGGCCAAATAGCTAATCATCTGAGTAATCCAAGTTCAGATATGGATTCAGCATGCTTGTTTACACCGACAAGTCCTATCTGTTTTCACGAAAACTTCCTGCCACTTCTGCCAATTTCCCGGGTTCAGCCGAATTCTGGAACTACTTGTCCAGCGAAAAAAGAAAGCTCAAAAATGATCTCAGCGTATCCTCTTTTCCCAATATTGAACATCTAATCAACTTCAAATAAAAATTTAACTAATAACAAATTTTCGGGCTCCTGTCGGATTCCGGTCAAACTATATGTCCGGGTAAAAAATTATTTTCATACAGGGATTCAGCATCTCTTTTTACCCCTAAATCGGATATCTAATCAACTCCAAATAAAACTTTAACTTTTTCCTGTTTTGGCCGGACTCCGGGCAAACTACTTGCAAGGGTAGAAATTTTTTCACAAAAGTCTTCAGCATGTCTTCTTACCCCTAAATCGAACATATAATCAACTCCAAATAAAACTTTTACTTTTAACCAACTTTCCGGTTTTGGCCGGATTCCTGGCGAATTACTTGTCCGGCGAGAAAATGGTTTTCACCATCAAGTTCAACATGTCCTCCTATCCCTATATCGAACATCTAATCAACTTCAAGTAGAAGTTTTACTTTTTACAGACTTTCCGGTTTTCGCCGGATTCCGGGCTAACTACTTCCGATGACAAAATGGTTTTCACCATCGTGTTCAGCATGTCTTCTTACCCCATAATCGACTATCACATAATCTGTTAAAAAATATTTATTTGCCCCTTAATTTAAACCCCCTCCCCCACCCCTAAATATAGGACTACAGAGCCCATCTACGAACTCGACCTTACTCTTGACCCAAAAAATAGGCTACTCACACCAAGTTTCATCACAATATATCATTCCCTTCGAGAGTCATAGGTATCCCGCCACCTACGTTTTGGGATCCCAAAAACCGAAGACCACCGGTTTGAACTCCCGTGACAAAGAACACAGCTAATTTTCCCATCCAATAGCTGTGAAGATATTCGTGCCGTAAGAGGGCACAGGACATTGACAAGAGTCGATCTTGGTGGAGGCAATATGTGTTCAGACGGTCTTGAGATGGGGATAGTGTAGCCTACGAAAATAGGTAATTCATTCATTCATTCATTTATTTATTTCCCTCAAAGAATATATAATGAGGAGTACTAAAATAAATTTAAAAAACACTTTTACAAATAACTTTCATAACAATAAATAACAATTGACGTACATTAAACAAAGCACTGTACTTACTTAACTATTAGCTTTTTAGCGAAAAACGGAAACAGATTCTTCAGAATCAGAATATTATTAGCTTTAGCTACAAAATTATCAAATTTCTGCTGAATTGCCAGGGCAGGATCTTTAACTGAAAGTGAATTAATTAGAGGTGTATTTCTAGCAAATAAAGGGTATCCAAGCAAAAATTTACAGTATTTAAAATAGCACACACGGACACTAGCAATCATACCACGATTAAAACCATTCACCACCACCGCTGGAAAAATGACTATTGGTAAAACAGTTGACTGGTATATACGGGCAAGAATATCACGTCTAAGCTTACCCCTCAGATGAATTAAAGCTCCAAACGTCTTACGGATTTTTAGTTCAATATTTCTTACTACAATTGATTGAAAATTACGTTTCACTGAACAATAAGGGATTCCAAGGTAAGTCACAACATCAAGGGGTTGGAAAAGGTTCCCACCACCACAGTTTAAGGACGAAATACCATGCGGATCATTAATAACAAAATATTGGCACTTAGAAGGACTAACGCAAAGGCCTTTTTTCCTCAGTTCCGCCACCAAAATGTTAAAATTTACAATTAGCTGATCTTTACAACGAGCCATAAGAATAATATCATCAGCGTAAGCTATATATGTACAATCAACAGCCAGGTGTATTAGAGATGTTTTTAAAAGCCGGAAACATTCACCAAGACAAAGATTGAAAATAAAAGGTGAAAGAACCCCACCCTGCCTCACGCCCTTATTTACAAAAATTTTTGACACAGATAATACTGATCTAAAAACTACTCGGACACTTAAACCAGAATACCAAGCTTTAAAAACTTTTACCAATGCAAGAGGGATATTAGCATAATATAAACTTAACAGAGCTGAAGCATGCGAAAGATTATCGAAAGCACCCTTAATGTCTACCAACAGAGTATAAAGTGGCTGACCCGTCTCCCAAGCGGAATTAATAATCGATGAAAAAGTAGCGTGCGCATGGTCGCATCCCATACCTCTTGTAAAACCAACTTGATTAGATCCATAATCCAAAGAACTAAAATACTTCTTCACACACAATTCGAACAACTTACTTATTTGGCAACTTTTAGTAATGGGCCGGAACGAATCACAAGAATCATAACGCGTTTTTCCATTCTTAGGGATAGGAGAAACTATACCTATTTTAAAAGAATCTGGGACTAATCCGGAAATAAAAATAAGGTTAAAAAATGTTAAAAGTTTCGCATAAAATGTAGGCGTTGCAAACTTAATATGACTAGAGTACACACCATCATAGTCTGCTTTACTTTTAGATTTCAGACCCTTTACAGCTTCTTCAATATCCGCAGACGTGAGAGAAATACTATGTAATTCATGAGAAAGAAAAATATTATCCAACCGATCTAGATCTTCCGGGTCATCAGAAGACCCAGAAAAGGCACCACGAAAGTGCTGGTCCCAATCCGACAGCGAAGGCGAATCTTCCCCGGCCCGCTTAGACTGTATAGCCTTAGCTTGCCGTAACGCAGACCACATATGTTTGGGGTCCTTATCAACCTTCTCTGAAGCCAATCGAATTACATCGTCTTTATGGCGGCGAAATTCACGTTGGAATGTAGCCTTAGTTGCTTTCATCCACAAAAAAGAAGAGTGGTCTCTAGGCTTACCCAAATCCCTCCACCGAGAATAAGCACATTTAGCATCTCGATTAGCTGAAACAAGCACCAAATCAGACGACCAAAGGGGTTTTTCTACTCCCGACTTAACTCTTTTTGTCGGAAATGACATAGATGCACTAAATTTCAAACAATGTACAAGTTGAAAATATATACAATTAATCTCAAGCTCAATTTCTTTCTTACACTTCCCCACCACCGAATCCGGGATTACAACTTTTGAAACAAGCGAATCTAAAATCTGACGATAAAATGGTACGTAATCCACTACCCATGCAATGTGCGTTTTCCAAGGTGAAGGAAGCTCGCTTTTATTTACGATATTCTCAGGTACGAGTAACGAAAACGATAATGAAAATCTAAGAGGTCTATGATCACTAATTGGGTTATCATGCAAAACTTCAACAGGACTAATCACCGACTGCAGATCCAACACTAACACATGATCTAAATTACTGGAAGAACCACTATGATGAAAGTACGTACAATTATCATTTTTTGGCACAAGTGAAAGGCAAGAAAGGGACGAAATAAGAAGGGCTGACCGTGAAGAACCTGTATCCGTTAAATCGCAATTGAAATCACCCATCAAACAAATATTTTGTTGCTGCGAACAACGAGAAATAAATGAGCTTAGTTGGCAGCAAGCATCCGTAAAAAGAAAATCCGACAATTCAGTTCGGTAATTTGTAGGGAAATAACAGTTAATGATCACACAACTATATAAACGACACGCAACAAAATAATCCGTACATGTTAACAGCTCTGAATCGTAATTCTCGGGCACAAGGATAGCAATTCCACCCGACGGACGGCCTCCAGTAGCCCGTGCAGACATAGAAAATGCTCGATAATTAGACAGAAAAGAATCGAAAAGCGGTAGCGAAAAATCGAGCAAATGGTGCTCTTGCAAACAAAAAATTGCTCCTGGAGGTAAAAAAGATCGCAGAATATCAAGCTTCCCAAACACACCGTTGGGGTTAAAAGACACTATTGGTATCGTATACGGTGAAAATGATACGTTAGCCATCACTTAATAAGCTTACGTAAAACCGGGCATCTGTAACTGTAAGATGGGTGCTCACAAGAAGAGCAATGCGCGCATTTCACTGGTAAGGAACACGGATGATCTTTGTCATGAGTATGGTCGCCGGAACACCGAGCACAGCGTAGTTTCGGCGCATCGCATTTGGAAGAAAGAAATTAGAAGAGATCGACCGATTAATGAAGAAAAGTCGGTACTCAGTCATAATTAAAAATCCAGCTGCATTTCCTTCAAAGCACAGCTGAAGGCACCCAAGCCCGTTTATTGTTTTATTAACTGACCAGTTGTCTGAATAAACAAATCATGAATCAGCTGAGTTATACAAATATTTACATTGAGATGACGTAGATACGGAACGTGGTCGATCCCCTAAAGCTGTTTCGCTATTCGTCTTCGTCACATGGCTATATTAGACAGACAACTGCCCACTGCTTTGTATCTTGCAAGAGAAAAGAATACGTGGTTTTCAGACACGGCACACGCAGAGCCGGATCCCCAAATTGTCAAAGTAGGCACCTGCCGTTGGTCCCCGCATTTTTGGTGCCCGAAGCAACCGATCACAAAAAGTTTGACTTGACATAAGAGAATTACAGTTAGATTTATTAAATTATTTCGGTTCAAACCGATGTTCAAACAAAGATCGTGGAATGTACAGTGGTCATCAAGCCGATATGCACATGGTGTAATAGTATAGCAGGGGTAGGCTTATAGAGGTTGTTGTTGTATATTTGTCACAGCAACGAAAGTACTGTCGAGGATTATCTGCACAAAGGGTAAAATTTCGCAGAGTGAAGATGAGGTATTTTGTGAAAAGGAGGGCTGTTCGTATTAGGAGTTGTGAGGGATAAGTTGGAAGCGTACAGTGTCAATGAGTGCCAACCATTTCGTAACCTGGTAGCTTTACTGCTTGTTTGTCTGAACTCTATAGCGAAGGTGATGTCTGAAGATTGAAAATCGGCAGGTGGTGTTCTGTGGCAATTATGGGCATGCACGGGGTCCGTCTAAGGGTGATGCTTTGGACCATACTCCGTAAAATCAGATACGGTACCGAGGCCATGAACTTCAAGTATTCAGCCGTATTATAAGTGAAAGGAGATCATTTTCAAATTTGATATCTAGTTGCGCTTGTTGCTCGGGAAGCAGTTTTCATCGTTTATTAATTAAAACAAGTGTTCCGTATCCCTGAAATGCTTGATTTCTATTCTTGAGTACAACTCACTCTTGGTTTGTTGAATTCTCTTCTTCCAATCATTAGTTTGCCTTTATTTCAGCCAAGGGCCATTTAAGTTAAGTAATTTATTTTTCACACGCCATTCTGGAAAGCGGAGTATCGGAAACAGAAGAAGGAAAGAAAATACAAAACGCATAAATCGAATCTTGGGCTAATATAAATATAAAAAATAACATACGAAAACATAACATGGGAGTCACAACGGGAAAACACTCAGTTCATCGCACCGACCTTGCCGGAGCGGAGCGGAATTAGATTGTTCTAAGCAGTCATACAAAATCCTGAATTTGGTGCTCAGACGTTGGGGACACCATGCCTTGGAGCAAGGGCATGGCAACCCCCATAAAAGTCTGTTTGAAAAGCAGATTTTCATTTTGGGCATGGCGCCACAAAGTCGGGGCATGCCCAAATATTCAACAGATTTTTATTGGGGTATAATGTCCTTGCTGCAGGGCATGGTGCCCCAACGTTTGAGACCATCGGTGCATCACTGGAGCGGACCCGAGCACTACCGGCAGAGCTGGAGGAGGGCCCTTAAAAATCGTGATTTGCATAACTCTCGAACGAGTGATCTGATTTTGACGTAACTAGAACACCCCTTAAAGTGCGCATGTTAACCGCAAAATACTTTAATTACAACGATATATTCTCATGATTCAAGGGCCCATGATCGATTATGCCGATTTGTCGAAGGGCCGATGGGCCCATACACTGGGGCATGTCAAGACGTTGGGACACCATGCCCAGCATTTGAGGGTTTGTGGATGGCTGGTTCTGAAGTTTCAGACACCGTAAACCACTGAGTTTACAGTACAAAAATATCCTTACGCTTATTTAAAAAAAAAGAAAAAAGAAACATAACATTACTGGTCTAACATACCAGACGCACTGAATCGTCTCAGGAGCCTATGCAGTAACGTCACTCGTATCACAATTGTAGCTCCGACAGTAAAAAAAAATTGCACAGTGCGATGAAGTAAAATTGGTAGAGGCTGTGCCGAATCGACTGAGAATAAAACTGAAACCTTCTAGCCACAATATTTCCCCTGACAGAAAAACTACGTTAGAAAAATTCTACGTTATATTTTGTTAATGATTGGTTGGCATTGGTTGTGCATAATCAGAACGACGAGCGCATCGAGAGAATCCGACTCTTTAAACCATAGATTTAAAGTACGGGCAGACACAGTGTGGAAGGGAGCTTGGAATTCATTTGTAATAAAAAAAAAATTTGAGAAATTACCATGGGCCCGAGGGGACCAGGAAAAAGGATCTTTTAGTCAAAAAGCCTTTTTTTCACTTTGCTGTGATGATGCACACTTTAAGAGGGCTAGAGTTTTATTTCTAAGCAAAATGCTTAAGTCGCGAATGATCATGGGCCCTTGGCGGTCATGAAAGTGTATTGTTTGGTCAGAAAGTATAGTTTGCGGTTATGATGCGGGCTTCAGGGGGGCTATGAATTCATTTGAAAGCAAAATCCTTGAGGCACAATTGACCATGGGCCCTTGGGGATCAAAATATGTATTGTTTGGTCAAAAGTATTTTATGCACTTTGCGGTTGATGTGCACTTTAAGAGGGCTATGAAAACATTAGTAAGCAAACCCTTGAGTCAACAATCGATCATGGGCCCTTGAAAATGTATCATTTTAATTCAAAGTACTTTGCGGTTAACATGCGCACTTTAAGGCGTGGTCTAGTCAGAATCAGATAACTCGTTCCAGAGTTGCGAAAGTCACGGTATTTAAGGGCACTCCTTCAGGTCTGCCGATAGTGCTAGGGTCTGCTCTAGTGATGAACCGATGGGCGCCTGTTTTTTTTCCCCTCAAGCCCGGTTCCGATCACTCTATTATATAAGCGTGCCATGGGATTTATGATGAGAACTCCCCCCCCCCCCCCCCCCCCCCCATAGGCATCCGATCCTCTCCGGAGTTTGAATGGAATATATCAAACAAGTGCTCTTGCCGATTATCAAGTTTCATTGAGATATGATCTATAGCTAAAAAAAATATGTATGTCTCAAGTTTCCGGATTGTAAGCGATTTATCTCTTCCCAGAAAGTTCCATCTGATCCCTCGAGTCGAAGCGTGACACGGGATGTCTGTCAACCCCCCACAGTTGCCGGATCTGGTCCGGACTTGAAATGTCCTAAAACTGTCTTAGCAGAGGCAATGTAATGCATCTTGCGAAAATATGGGACAAGTCATGTGTCAAGAGATAAGGGAGAAGAGTCGTTTAATAGGAGGAGTATCGCACTGTAGTAGAACTGATCGTATACTCTGGCATACGGTACGATTACTCTGCACACCTATACGGTTATTTCTAGCTGCTTCGTCGTTCTCGAGTGAAAGTATTGTGAATCCGCCGTGTTGCACATATGGGTTATTTCGGAAACGGCTCGAGTTGCCGATCGGATAAGCGTTAATTACACCTTTTTCTCAGTATAATGTAAAGACAAGTAGGATCCCGTCACTGAGACTCTTTTCGTAAAATATAGCCGCCTCGCATTGAAAGATACTACTAGATAAATTCTAATAACCAAAGATGACCAGGCTCTGTGCCTCAAAAAGATTTGACAGATTCTCTTTTCTTAAAAACACGCAGCTACAAAAATCGAATAAATACTAAAACTAATAGATAATATCAACTGATGCACAGTACTTGCTAGTAATTCAGTCAGTCAAACAGGAGAAGGGTAGTGTAGTTCCAACTAGACTCCTAATATAGGTGGTCACTAAACACTGCTGATATGGTCACTAATGACAAGAACAGGAATCGAATCCAATCAAAGTTTGCGCAAGATTTCATCTCTTGCCGAGATCATCGAGTCTTGTTGGCAGGGGCAGTCGATTTGTTGACGCCAGGACCATTGTCATGAACTGGCAAAAATCTGTCCCAGCTTGTCAAACAGCTTGC
The DNA here is from genome assembly GCA_023053575.1 of Branchinecta lynchi. Lineage (NCBI taxonomy): Eukaryota > Metazoa > Arthropoda > Branchiopoda > Anostraca > Branchinectidae > Branchinecta > Branchinecta lynchi. Next base: position 9,976,085 of record JAKZAP010000006.1, on the reverse strand, counting down.
TGGGTTGGACGAAATTAACTGATGTAAACTGGTAAGCAAATTAATCTTCCTCACGGAGGAAAATACAGCTAGCACCCACAGTAGACCGTCATAGGCCTAAACGGTACAGTAGGTGTTGAAGTGACAGCACGCCTAGTTCAGGGTTACACAGCACACGGGCGAACGCAAGCCATTAATGCCCAAAGACGAGGCACTTCACACTTCGAAGTGAATCTTATTCGTCCTTTCTTCCAAAAGGTCGGTGAGATTGCTTGATTCTCGCTCCAGGTCGACGCCGTATTGTTTGTCAAGTAGTGGAAGCTCAGTTGCTGTGGTGGACTTTGAAAGTTCTTTCTTTGAAAGATGGTTCACTATGTAGGCACCAAGAGCGTCGCCCAGGACGTTAACCATCGTTCGGAAGCGGTCGCTAGAAATTATGGAAATTTTTAGACAGTTCATGGGAAGATCCAGTTATAAGAAACAGAGCACCGAGCGAAACGCTGGATTCTTCTCCCGAACATCATATTCCCAAAAGAAGAGGAAGGAAAAGTTAGGTTTTAGATTCCTTCAGCTAGAGACTCTAATCTGATCTCCAAATAATCGCCAGATGGTCTTGGACAGCCAACCACACCGTCAAGAAACAGTGCACCTAGCGAAGGACAGGAAACTTGGAGTACTTAATGCAATAAAGTAATGCCTTTGGAGTAATGAATATTTTCGATGGGAAGCTGAACACTCGCAGTCCCGACTAGCTCTCCATAGTATAAAGATTTTGGACGTAGTCGGGTGGGCATCTCAATTATGGATCATGATTCCAGGAGTCAGCAAGGGTGCCAAGTTGACGGCTTAGCTTCATAAGTGAATTGACAAGAGTGTTAGAAGAACAAGAGATTCAGGCTGGTACGAACGGACACAAAATTCAGATACATTAAAATATTACAAAGAAGTTAAGCAGATTTTCGGAATGGAATTTTAGTTCAAGCTATACCTACCGGCGGAGAGCCTGCGCCTGTGGTTTCAGCTACGAGCGAACTGCCTGCCAGTACGTGGTCGGAGTAATTGGGATTTTAAGATCCCAAATAGTAAGCGACAATGCCCCCTGTGTTTTAATACAGAGGAAGAGGGCCATTTTCTGGTTGAATGCGAGCAACTCTCAGACCTCAGGAGGCACTTTCTTAATGGGTATACTATCAAGTTCCCCGATATTCTTGAAACAAAAAATAAAGCTAAGATACTTAAAATATGCCAATTCTTAAAGAGTGTACTAGTTAAATAAAGATAAGTATTGAGTGATGTAAAGTGTATTGTAACTTATGTATTTTGTACGGCCAATTGGCTATTAAATATATTCATTCATTCATTCATTTATTAAAAGAAGTTGCTGTTTTGCAACTTTTCCCCCGGTTTTGAGTAATGTCTTATAGTGTGTTGTTGTTTTTTGTTGTTGTTTGAAGATGTATATGGCCCTTGTTGGCTGTTGATTTAGTCAAATAAATAAATAAACTTCTTCTTAAAGACTGTTTACTGTTTATACTGCAGTCTTTTAAAATAGCTGAATACTTTGAAATTAGGTTAGGGAGTTAGAATATACCTTGTGAAATTCGGATCTCTGGGTTTAAGAATGAGTGCAGCGTTTACATAAGTAGGTTGCATTAGCATTATTTTACTTTTCTAAACCAACCAACTTAATAGCAAAAGAAAAATTCAAGACCCGTCTCTAAACCCACAGTCAGCAACCCAGTCTTGCACTTGTAGCCTAGTGCAGATCCGTTCCTCCCGCCGAATTATTCGATCCAGTAAACGAAAATACAGAGGAACCGCAAAGTTGGAAGTACTTACACAAGCCAGTCAATCGCAATGATTAGGGTGACATCTTCAGCGGGCAAGCCAACTGTATCCAGAACCATCACTAACGTTACGAGTCCTGCTTGTGGGATGCCAGCAGCTCCGATACTGGCGGCGGTCGACGTAATACTGGAAAAGAAATTGCATATTTAACTTAGATGACACAATTTTGACGTTTATTTGATATTATTGTTTAGCTCAAAATACAAACAGAACTTGGCGGGTGGTAATCATGTTGCATCCTTAAATTCGCTGCTTTTCCCGGACTGCAGCCAATTCTTTTTCCTAAGTAGAGGAAGAGCAGCAATCATCCCGACAATTGTTCAAACATGTTGCGTTGCGTTTTGCCGCAGATACAAATGTTGAAGTTTCTTAACGTAAATAAAATCCTCGAGACGCAGTGTTCTGACGGAAGTTGCAGCGTTTCAACGCAAGATTTACCACTAACCAACCCTAATCGAGGTCTCTCAAGGAAAACGTGCTCGGTCCGTTCGAAGTTCATGCCTTTGTTTCGTATTGATTTCATTCCTATATCGATCTTGTAATCAGTTGGATGGGACCTTTTTTGTCCCTAGATTTCTTTTCACCGGGAAGTACAGAGTTGCCGGATCTCCTCCAACTCGGCTGCGGTCCGTACCTCTTCGAGACATATTGAGGGCATCTGCATTAGCATATAAGCCATCAAGTTTCACCCGATTCGAATCAATCGCCAGGAACTTAGGCGTGCCACACGGTTTCCGATCCCCCCCCCCCCCCCCCCGCAAGGATAGTCGGATGTGGAAAAGAAAGATACCCAAGATCACAGGGTCAATCAACTGACGATGAATTTTGGAAAAATGCTTAACTTCTGACCGCCACCGGACTATTTCCCCAGACTTCGAAACTCCAGGCCAGACCAGACCGAACACAAGGGGAAGACTAGCTAACACTGACAAGCCACGGCTTCTTCAACCCCCATAAACTCAACCGAAAGGTATTTATCTTCGTTTGTGCCTTATTTTATTCGTAATTTTAACTGTCAGAATATCAATCAGTCGTGATTCGTAATTTGTTATGTTGGCGATCCGCAGCTAGCAGTTGTAAATGCTATTAAGGAAATAAATGAGTTATTATTATTATGTACTTCAACGCAAAATAGTAGGACCGAGACGCACTGTTCTGAGGGAAAACGCAGTATTTTAACTCAAGCTTGCGTTAACCAGGATTTTTTCCCCTTATCAACCCCAGTCCACAGTTCCTTTGAACGGATGTGGCGTTGCCCCACCTAGCAATGTTGGACTGACTGACGGAGGGACAGACGTCATGACCGCTGTGTAGCTGTTCGTGTTATAACAACCACACTGTCATATAACGGACAACACAAGAATGCGCGGTTTCAACAGACAACCCTTTGTGTGTTATCTGTTGTCGCGGCAAACAGTTATGCAGGAAATGTCCTGCAAACAAGCATTGCCAAGAAGAGACGAAAACACGCAAAAAAAAGCACCTGCTGACTTTATCTTTACGCCATGATATCAGAAAATTCAGCAGATGCTTTTTTGGCGGTTTTTCGGCTCGTCCTAAGTAACGTTTGTCGCGACAACAGATTACATCCCAAGCGCTATCTGTTCCGTGTTGTCTGTTGAAGCCGCGCATCCTTGTGTTGTCTGTTATGAAACTTTTGACAGCGCAGTACAACAAAAGGATGAGTCATCTTGGCTTACCTTATCGCTATAACCTTTCCAAGGCTCAGGTTGATGCCTCGAACTTGGGCTATGAATAATGCCGCAACGGCCTCATAGAGGGCAGTGCCGTCCATGTTGATGGTAGCTCCAATTGGCATTACGAAACGAGCAACGCGTGAGTCGATGTTGTTCTTTTCTTCTAAGCACTTTAAGGCTACTGGCAGTGTTGCAGAGCTAGAAAAAAAGCATTTAATAGACGAAAACTTTACGCCTGTCAAGTTTGGCAGCCTAGCCTAACCTAGCAACCAGTCCTTCATCAGGTCTCCAAATCATCTTTGGCGACAAACACTTGGACTATGATTGAACGCCAAAAACTGGTTGAAGCTTAACATCCCTGGCAGATAGAAGACATGTATTAACCATGAAATTTTGTCTCCAGGGCTTTTAATCCGAATAACACCGCAATATTCTACCAAACTTTAAACCGAATGTACACATGAAGTTAAGACCAGACATACTTGTAAATATAATTCTGTGCAAAAACTGACGAGCCTCATGCCTATTGATCAGAGCGATTCTTGAAACATTTTTGCCGTATTTAACTAAGTCTTATAACGACAAGCTCTGAAAACCGATCACAATTCCTTGTTCGTTTCATATTGTAGTGTCGACGACGTATCAACGTTATAATTGCTATGAAAAATTATGGAATCGAATTATAGAAAAAAAATCGCTTTACTGATAGAGATACCCCAGAAACTGACTACAGGTTAGGTCATTGAAACTCATGCCGGGGGGGGGGGGGCAGCCACATGCCTCTTTTAGCAAAGATTTGCATGCATGTCAGGTTAACCTTATTTGTACAAATATTTCGATAAGGAATTTTTCAATTTGAGAACACCCAATAATTTTTCTAAAGGCTGCTCCACAATTTCCCATTCAGCAAACATTTGCACCCCGGCACATTTTTCTGCAAAATATCCAATAAAATTCGTAGCCTACTTCTTGTGATGACTAAGAACCAAAGAGTATTGGTGGATTTAGTCAATACCTTTAAATGCATAACACCAATATAATAATTTGCAATTTCAGTCAACAAGAATGCAGTAGCCCGATGATTTCAAGTAACGGGCCTCCCTCATGACGGATTCCACCGGCTAAAATATATTCCAAAAGTCCTGAGGTGAGCCAGAAAATGTTTCGTAATTTTCCAGAATGGTTTTATGGCACCACGAGATGGAGAGGCTCATCGCGGCGATGAACGAGATTTTTCAATCGCGGCGACGGAAGATTTGTATCGCCTGGATGTTCACACTGAATTTTCGTCGGCAACAGAATTTAACGCGAAAAGTAATTAAAATAATTAAAAAGAACCCTTAAATTAATAAAAAATAATAAATTTTTCTAAAAGTGGATCATCAAAAGGGTCGTCCATGTTGCTGTTGCGTGCATAAAATCGTACTGCCGCCCGATTAAAGCTGAATTTTCCCAACATTGAAAATCGCCTGACAAAACAACAGAAATCGCCGATTTTCGCGACGCAAATCTCAGCGAGGGCCGATATCGCCTCAGTGTCAACGTCTGTGTGAACCTAGGGTTAACAACCAAATACCTTGATCCAGTGGCAAATGCAGTTGCTAAGGCCTCTGCCATGTTCCCAATGAACTGGAACGGTAGTTTTCGAGTCGAGATGAAAAATATCAGAGGCAGGATGAAGAGTCCGTGAATGGTGAATCCGAGTAGTACTGTGAGGAAATACAGCCCAAGCTGTGCGAAAACCACTTCGAAGTCTTGCATTTCCAGGACTTTGGCACAGACGAGAAACAACACGCCGATCGGTGATAGGCTGAAATAAAATTTACAACTGATAAGAATCAATTTAAGTTCTATAACTACATGTGTTTCCCGATGACATACACACAGAGTACCGATTATCGGAGAAGACTTACCGATGAAATTTGTTTAGCCTGTGTAGTTGTATGATAGTTGTACCAAAAAGTTACATGTATTGATATGTAATAGTAAATAATACTATCATTTAATGTGCCTCAGACTGGGCCAATCTTAAGCCGTAGTATCCAGTAGCATCCTCTCTTTTCCAATATCAATCAATCAATCAATTTTTATTTAGAACCCTAATAGCACTAGGCTAACATGGGCCGGAAAAATAAACAATCAAAAAAAAAATATACAATAGTAGCATGCAATAGAATGCTGTACAAGTACATGGTAGCCTTGACATAGAAGCATGAAGTAGTATCAGTTCGTACTGCATGCTACTTTTTCGTACAACTTCATACTACTATTTTGAGATAAAATTTTCATCGGGTTCATATACCGAGACGTCTTACGCCATGGAACATACTTTTTACTATTTTTTTCTAATTGTTCAAGAAAACAGGAATTCCCTTTTCTAAACTGCACCAGATGAACCTGACAGCTAACTTGTTGGGTGGTAAGTACCGAATCGTGTAAACACTTCATCCTTACGAATATTCTAAATGTCTTCTTTCATGTTGATTATAATTGTCGATCGGAATTAGTTACTATTCTAGGATGGGAATGTCTGACGTGGGAATGTTTGAATAGAGGGTCCGTTTATGTGAGCCAAAAGCCGAAGGTTAGATTAGGATTAAGAGGTTCAGGTTTCGATGCTCGTTGCGTTCGACATCAATGACGATGGTTCCAATTATGAGCGTGTTCCACCCTTCTAACAATAGTTACTGTTTCCGTTCCACCCTCACGAAAAGTTACTACGCTGACCGTTCCAACCTTTTCGGAATAGTAACTAATAGTTACTATTTGCTTACCATGCTCGGGAGCGTAGTAAGCGTAGTTACTACGCATCTCTGTAACGTGATTGGTTGGATTCGCCCCTGGCGTGAGATCCTGCTGGAAAATAGAAAAATCGTTCCAGCCTTGACGGCAAAAAGCCAGAATTCGTGACGTCATGCGTAGTAACTACGGTAAGTAGGGTGGAACACGCTTTATGTTACTGTTTTCGTTCCAGAGTCCCGTATGATCAGAAAGTTAGCTCCTCCCTCTTACCATTTTGGTTTAACGGGAGTTGAGATCGTTACAATTTATTCGATGGTCGGGAACATCATCAGTGGTAATAACTATCTATTCAGCAGAACTTCTGGTCAGGATGGGTGGAATCCACATCCTCCGATTATTATTTCCGTTCCTGCGAAGATAATAACTAGTCTACCACTACAGCCTCTGAAACCTCATTTTATCATCGCTACTTATAACAACTTCCGTGGAACACAACCACGAACTTTAAGCAACCGTGGCGTTAAAAAAGTTAACAAAGGAAACAAATTTGCTCGTGCGATCCAATCGAGCTTCAATTAGCGCAGCGCGAATGGAATCCACCGATAACTTAAAGCCACCGATTCGCTGGGGATGCTATGCCTGAATGGCGATAAGTCGTCACATTTCTGGACCAGAAACTAATCTGTGATCTACTCACTTGATAACCCAGCCTGTGATGATCATGAATGCTTCAGAGATGGCAGTGAAGAAATCCAGAAGTATTTTGCCCTTAGCGCCCATCTTGCCCAGAGTCACTCCCAGAACAAGGGAAAAGACGACGAGACCAAGAATGTTCGTAGTGCTCTCGTACTCGCCAGACATCTTCCATTCGTGGATCGGAATGGCTGAAAAGAGATAAATTAGAAAACAAGAGCTACGAGCTCATATGACACTTGTTACGACTAGGCCTACAAGAAAGTAGATGAGAACGTCACAAAATACACCCGCCATCCAAAAATGTGGTTCGGAAATAAAAATAGGATATTTAGTTTCACTCACTTCTGAGCAGCTTCGGCATCGTCTCGATTATCTGTAGCAAATGCACATGACTGTTCAAACTTCCAAGTTTCAGCCCAATAAATCCACTCGTTTGGTCCCTAGACGTGCTACACTATTTCCGGTACTCCCTCCATCTCCCCCTACCGTGTCCGAATCTGGTTCGGACTAAAAAATGGATCATCTAAAGCATCTTCTTTTATACCATCTATCAAGTTTCGCTCGAATCTGAGCATTTTGGGAAAATTCTGGTACCCCCCCCCCCCCCCACCAACGTTGCCGGATCCGGTTCGGGCCCAAAATATGTCATATAGGGTATAAACTCTTTATGTTCCATGTTTCATTTAAACTGATGCACTCGTTTTACCCCTATGCAAGCCTCGAAAGTTTCCGGCAATATCCCTCCAACTCCCCCCACTGTGGCCGAACAGGACTTGAAAACATAAACGTCGTATCTCTTAATTCCCTCTTCCTGTCCATCAAGTTTTACTGAAATTGGAGCATAGCCTATCTGCAAGTTTCCAGTAACCCCCCCCCCCCCCTCCCTACTTTGGCCGAATCCGGCCCGGACGCCAAATAACAAATCTAGGCCGCATAAACTCGGCATTGTCGAACTTGCATCTCATTCGGTCCATCCGTTTGGTTTTTGTGCATGTCAAAAGTCCCACCCCTCCAATTACGCCAACCGTGGTCGCATATAGTTCGAACGCATATTCTATATGTCGAGGCCATCGATTCTTATCACCCATTAAGTTTCGCTCGAATCAGACCACTCGTTCGAAATTTACAGAAGTCAATTTCGTTATTGCATTGTTATTCGTATTGTTATTCGTATTGTATCGTTATATTTATCTTCCCTCTCTCCCCTAAAAATGCTCGGATCTAGGAATGGAAGTTTCCGGGGGTATGTTGTGTCAGGTTCTTAAGTCAATTAAGTCGGGTCGCTAATATACCTGCAAAGTTTCGTTGTCTTAGTACATCTGGAGCTATTCTAACTCGCGACTACCGGAATTCCAGGAAACCCCCTCCAAGTCCCCCCCCACAGAGCTCCGGAAGTATCTGGCTCGGTCAATTTCGTATCTAGGCCTAATGCTTGTTCTCTCCATTAAGTTCCGTCACAATCCCTGTGCTTTTAGCGTTTCTTGAGTTCCCCCCCCCTCCCCAACAGGTATCGAACCCGACTCGACACTGAACATCCAAGGCGACAGGTCTTTCCACCAGACAAGTTTCATTCAAATCCGATCACCTGTTCAAAAGTTATGCACGTCACTACATTCCGGACTCCCCATCCATCCACTCCCCCCACGATGGTCGGATCGGGGAAACGGCTATTCTCAAGTCAATCTGTTCGGATCCCTGACAAACTTGCCAAGTTTCATCGCCCTAGCACGTCAGGAAGTATGCTGAACTCGCGGGATCGCTAGAAATCCGGACCCCTCCCCCCCAACTCCCCCACAGTGCCCGGATCCGTCCGGTTATTTCAATGACGTATCTAGGACTTGTGCTTGTTCTTCCCACAAGTTTCATCCCGATCCCTCCATTCTAAGCGTTTCTCAATATTTCCGGTTCCCCCCTCCAACTCCCCCCAATGTCATCAGATCCGTTTCGGATTTAAACTGGGGCGTCTGAGACACGAGGTCATCCTCAATAATTTCATCAAGATCCGATCACTCGTTCGCAAGTTAAAAATACGTCAAATTTTGGCTTCCCCCTCCCTCCACCCCTCCCCCAGATGGTCAAATCGGGGATATGACTATTTTCTATTTAATCTGGTCTGGTCCCTGACATGCCTGCCAACTTTCATTGTCCAGCACTTCAGGAAGCACCGAACTCGCGATATCACTATAAATTCGGAGCCCCCCCCCCAACTCCCCCAAAGTGAGCGGATCCGTTCCGGTTATATCAGTAACGTATCTAGGACTTGTGTTTGTTCATTCCACCAAGTTTCATCCGGATCTCTCCACTCCAAGTGTTTTCCAAGATTTCCGGTTTCCCCCTCCAACTCCCCCCAACGTCACCGAATCCGGTCTGGATTTAAAATGGAGCGTCTGAGACACGAGGTCCTTCCATATATCAAGTTTCATTAAGATCCGATCACCCGTTCGTAAGCTAAAAATATCTCATTTTTCCTAATTTTTCCGGATTCCCCCTCCCTGCAATCCCCTCCAGATGGTCGGATCAGGAAAGCGACTATTTTTAATATGATATATATTGATATATATTTGCTTAGAGCCCGAGGGCCATCGCATACAAAAACAATATAATTTGGTCCAGTCCCTGATATTCCTGCCAAGTTTCATCGTCCTAGCTTATCTGCCCGAACTAGCAAAACCGGGACCGACAGATCGACAGACGGACAGAAATTACAATTGCTATATGGCACTTGACCGAAGCGCAAGTGCCATAAAAACTTAGAAAAACTGGCAAACAGAAGCAGACCCTGACATGAAGATCCAGGGTCCCTGCACTGTCAGAAGTTTCATAAGAGATAACACGAGGATGCGCGGTTTCAATAAATAATGCGTAACATATAACACTTCGGATGTTATCTGTTATGTTTGAAAACATTATGCATGAAATGTTATGCATAACAAGCTTTCTTAAGAAGAGCCAAAAAAGCATCTAACGCTTATTATGCATAACATTTTGTAACACAACAGATAACATCCGAAGGTGCTGTGTTGAAACCGCGCATCCTCGTGTTATCTATTATGAAACTTCTGACAGCGTAATAGGGTTGGATCCTCATGTTTGGTAATTTGGTAGAAAATTTCGCTTTTATGTATTTATTTAATGTAGCCTACTTTGATTTTAGAAAACAGACAGGCAGACTTCGAAATTAAATAGATAAGTAACCTACCGACTATACTATTTTTAAACATTATACTTATCACATTTTGAGCGATTTGGTTTAACTGAAAACTATTGTAGCATTTATAGCTAATTTGTTGGCAATCGGTTTTTGCTGTATCATGCCAATGTTCAACCCAGCTTTTGCACAGTTTTATTCCAGTATTTATTTCAGGTCATACTATGTTAAGTGTATTGGATAATTTATTTTACGTTTTAATATATTTTGAAATTATTTCGCACGTTGAACTTTTCTAGTTTTAAGCTATGTACTACAGCTGACTTATGTGACTGATTTCCAGTTTCGTAACTATCAACAAGTTACAACACATAGTAAATGACCAAAAAATTGATGTGAAACGGAACAAAAGAATTTCTGCAACGGTTTGTGCGTGCTATTCCGAGTTTTGGCGGGCTTGCCATTTCGGACCCTGACCAGGCCCCTTCCAAGGTCGGGGCTCCTAGGCTGAAGTTCGCCACTGACTAGAAAGCATGGTTGAAGGACACGTAGTACTTATGAAAGTAATTCATTCTACTTCAGTACTACTCCCATCCATGCTCGTTCCCGAGATTTTTTCACACCATAAGTCCTATCTCCTCTACTAGCAATACAATGATTGTCAAATTTGCCACGTCTGTTCTCTTTACGCGACGCATCATACGCCAGATCACCGTTTACTTGGAGCTTTTAGTCCGGAGACCGGTTATACCAAATTTTGCTAAGACTGTTATCCAAGGCAAGGGACATGGCAAGAGGCTAAAAACACCCGAAGCCGTGTGTGATTTTTTGTAAGCATTTTTGGAAGCATAGTGGTCAACTATTTCAGAACATCTGAGCAGAAACACTATGTAGCGCAGGTGTCCTTTAAGAAAAGTTCTGTGTTGGACGAAATTAGTAACAGTAATACTACGGGATGAACAAGAAATGCCCTAGGATTTCTTCCATGTCCTGACGATGTGTAAGGGGCTTAATCTTCGCAGTCAATATACAACAATAGGCTACGGTATGGCTTCTGTAGAGAAAGCGTCTAGCAACGCTCAAAATACGGATCTGCGCTTACGGCATTGCCTTAATCTATTCGACCTTCACCCATACACAAAAGCCATATAAAAGGCTTCTAAAAAGTACAGGAGAAAAGTAAGTGACTATCGAAGCTTTCCGGGGATTCCAGGCGTTTGAAATTTATTCCAAGACCTGATTACAGGGAAAATACTTCTAAGTTTGCAACTACTTCATATTTGTGCAGGTTTGAGTATGAAAAAGACTGTACGAAAAGGTCCAAGGTATCCCCAGGTGCGGTCATTATGGGGGGGGGCGTCCCCCCCCAAAGGTCTTGAGAGCCGGAGTGCCGGCAAACACAGAAGAAGCTGATAAGCATAGACGTCAGCTGATAACATAATTTAGCGATATATCAGCCCTTCTTGGCAAGGGTCATTGTCAGGGTCAAGCTAGAAATACGAACAGCGATTCGACTGCGAAGTCAGCTTGGGCTGAAAAAATGCTTACCAGATCTGTTAACGGTTCCTTCTGTAGCGTTCATAGCACGAAGAAACTCGTCGTCGCTTGGTAGTTTCAACACCGTTTTGTACTGCAAAAGAGGTTTGCACATGTTAGCAAGAGCCTATCCTTTTTCCTAATGGCAAAATATACTAAGTATTTATTTCATTTCTCAGCCACATCCGTGATATGCAGTGATTATTCTCAATTTTTATTTTCTACTGTTTTATACGTATCTGCTGAGGGTTCCAGCATCTAACAGTCATTTCCAGCAAGTATGAAAGCTTTCCTAAGTACGTGAGCATAGGGCAGTCTTGACCGAATATCAGCAAGTGTGACCGAATACCATGCTTGCAGTACTGGAAAGCCGAGAGCACTTTAAGTGCAAACTCGAATAAGTGCATACAATATATTAAAGAGACAGTCATTGAAAATAACCTATCCGAGCCGAAGGCGAGGTATCTTATGAGAAATATCTGCCCAGCCGAAGGCGAGGTTGATATTTTATCTTGGTAGTACTTATTTGCTACTTTTGCAGGGAATTTTCTGTTATGACCCTTGCATTTTAGTTTATAATAATACAATCCTTATCCAACACCATCTTCTTCATTTGTATCGAAGCAGATGCCATCTAGCGGTGGGCTTGAAAGATAGAATTTATAGAGATAGAGATAGAATTAATCAACTTTAAACCGGTGTTGCCACCGGTTGCAGAATTCTGTGATTTGTTACACAGTTTCGTTTCTTCGACAAAGCGATCAAGAACTCTGCGACCGGTTGGCCAAAAGTCACAGATTCGATCAGAAACAAGACCAAAGGTGTCGGTGGGATCCCAAAAAGCTAAGATTTGATACAGAGAATTCGGTCTTGTCTTCGCCAGGCTAATCATCAGAGAAAACCGTGTTCAGATATTCTATCTACCTATCTATACCTCTATAAGCCATATCTATTTTGACGATATTGACCAAAACTTCCTGCTTTACTACTGCCAAATTTGCGGTTTCGCCCGAATTCCGAGCGAACTACTAGTCCAGCAAAAAAAAAAAATTCAGAAACGAAGCCGGCGTATCTCCTTATCCCTATAAAGAAATCTAATAAACTTTAAATAAGATTTTGACTTAAAAAAACTGCGGGTACAACCGGATTCCGGACTAATTATATGTCCTGGTAAAAAATGATCAGTATATACAGACTCAGCGTCTCTTCTTACCCCTAAATATATCATCTAATCAACTTCAGATAAAGCTTTTACTTTTAACATATTTTCCGGTTTTGGCCGGATTACAGGCGAACTAGTTGTCCGGCGAGAAAATGGTTTTCACCATCGGGTTCAGCATGTCTTTTTACCCATAAATCATACATTTAATCAACTTCAAATGAAACTGTTACTTTTAACCAACTTTCCGGTTTTGGCCGGATTCCGGACGAACTGCTTGTCCGGCGACAAAATGATTTTCCCCATCATGCTCAGCATGTGTTCTTACCCAATAATCGACTATCACATTAGCTGTTTAAAAATATTTTGTTTGTCCCTTAAACTGAACCCCCTCCCCCACCCCGACATCTAGGGCTACAGAGCCTATCTACAAACTCGACCTTACCCTTGAAGTCTGTCTTCTGAATGTCTTCTTACCCCTAAATCAAACATTTAATCAACTTCAAATGAAACTTTTACTTTTAACCAACTTTCCGGTTTTGCCGGATTCTGGACGAACTACTCGTCCAGCGAGAAAATGGTTTTCACCATCATGCTCAACATGTCTTATTACCTCTAAATCAAACATTTAATCAACTTCAAATGAAACTTTTACTTTTAACAAACTTTCCGGTTTTTGCCGGATTCCGGACGAACTACCTATTCGGCGAGAAAATGATTGTCACCATCGTGCTCAGAATGTGTTCTTACCCCATAATCGACTATCACATTAGCTGTTTAAAAATATTTTGTTTGTCCATTAAACTGAACCCCCTCCCCCACCCCGAAATAAAGGGCTACAGAGCCTATCTACAAAATCAACCTTACCCTTGACCCAAACAATCCTCATACCAAGTCGCATCAAAATATCTCATTCCGTTCGAGAGTTATCGTGCTTACAGACGGACGGACGGACGGACAACTTTTGCGATGTCATAGGTATCCCTCCACTTACGTTTTGGGATCCCAAAAAGTGGCAACACTGAAGTTTTTATTAATGGACTGTTCAACATCAAGAAAAAGACGGTGGTAATTGCTCAACAGCTGCCTTCTCGACAGTAGAGGAAATAAGCTGGAAGTGATGTTGTTTTAGTTGACAAGTTGCATTTTCATCAGGAATGTGATTGTAACAAGGTATGTCCCAGGGTGGTCGGCTAGGAAAGCAACATTTCTTTCAGTTTTGAACAATTTTTCTCTAAAGTTTTTCTGGATTATTTTAGTGTTCTTCTTTGTTTTTCTTTCTGAAAGTGATATATTTTTCTTTTTTCGAGGTGATATTCAACTTTTCAGTAGTTGAGGAAAAGTGCTCGATGAACTTCTGCGGAGGTTGATACGGCTTCGTATCATCCTCTCTGGAGGCTGTAAGATATTGTATCAACCTTTACAAAAATCACTGTCATGATACAACTACCTGTGGGAGCAGAGTGACTTTTCCTAGGGGCCCTCCAGCTCTTTCATTGCGTCATTGCCAGTCTGTCCGCGAATACGCACATCCTTCTAGCGAGACACCAAAATCCCCACACCCATCCTCACTAAACACATCTTACTACTTGCGAGCCGGCTCCTGTGTAACTCTTTTAAAGAACAAGTAGCCGTAGACACAGTTCTAGCTATCCTAATATACTAACATACGTGACTTGTTTGAAACTCTGATGGGTTTAACAAAAATTCAGTCTCGCTTGGTCCCCTTGGTTTTGATGAGAGAAAAGGGAAAAGCTGAATAACCGATACTTCTGATCAGCGAGATCCTCGGAAACAATACGCGGGAGCCTCATTCGACTAGAAAAGAGCCAAACACAGAAAATAAAAAAGGTGAGAACAAGGTAACACTAACACTTCTTGACAGAAGGATTTTTAAACGACAGGGCAAGACGTAAGGTTAGAGCACATACCTGGCCGATGCAAGCTTGGATGAGATTAGGAGGAAACAGGTTCCTAAAAAAAGAAAACAACAGGATTAGAAGGGAAACAGCATCCGCCGCAGTAGGTGAAGATGCTTGCCACACACGTAATGCAAATTTTGCAGTAGCCTAATCTCTATAAGATTGGGATTGTAATACAGTTTGAGAATATGACAGTCTCAAATTGTTCCAAAAATCTAAGTGGTTCAAAATCTGTGAGCTGTAGTTTGTCGAAAATATGTGAGTGCACACATTTTTCCAGAAATTGGTCACTTTTCTTATCATTCTCGCATTCTTGGGTCTCAGAACCCATTGCTGTCTGGTCCGCACACGAAGCTGATGCTTCCAATATGGTTGTCGTGGGGGAAGTTGCAGTTTTGCAGTTACCCCCGCTTTTGAGTATTTAATAGTGTGTTATTGTTAATTTTACGAAACTTTGACGCATCGTATGAATGATTCTCCATGGTGAAGCAAACTTCGCATGCGGAATATTATCGGAATGTGTATCGTAACTTTACACGAACGTTTTGGCGTTTCTCCTAAAACGAAACGAATTTCTTGTACTTAGAGAAAGCCCTATGAGACTATTCGCCGATGATAACGTAAGTGCAGACTCTGTGGGGTAGGAGCACTTAGCCAAAGCTCTGAAATGGTCTGCTCAGATGAGAGGCATGTGCTTAAAGTGAAGCTGAAAGGCTTCATTTACTCATCGCTACCAGCAAAAGCAACACTGAACTTTTTGGAAAGACTGTAAACAACCTTCAGCGGCCACACTCCACCATGCGATATTGGTTAATTAGTTTACGTTGCTTTTTGGGATCCCAACGTAAGTGACGGGATACCTATGGTTTCGTAAAGGTTGTCCGTCCGTCCGTTTGTTGGCACAATAACTCTCGAAGGGGTTGAGATATTTTATCAAACTTGGCGAGGACTCTTTGGGTTAAAGTACATGTCAAGTTCGTAGATGAGCCATGTAGCCCCATATTTAGGGGCGGGGGAGGGGTTTCAAATTAAGGGACGGAGAAAATGTTTTAAAAAGTCAATAAAATAGTCGATGTAGAGGTAAGGAAACATACTGAATCCATGTCTGAAACTTATTTTCTCGACGGACAATTAGTTGGTCCGAAATCCGGTCAAAACCGGAAAATTTGTTAAAAGTAAAAAGTTTTATCTGAAGTTGATTAAAGTTCGATTTATGGGTAAGAAGACATGTCCGGGGTAAGTAGAGACAGAGACAAGTGGTACATCCGGGATCCGGTCGAAACCGAATATTTGGCAGAAGTAAGGCAGGAATTTTCGATCAATTTCGTCAAAGTAGATATGACGTATAGGGGTAAACATACCTGAACTTTCTTTTCTCAGGTAACTAGCCATCGGCATTAACATGTTTCTAAATTTTGATAGTACAAATGTTAATAGGTAAAAGTAAAAGAATTACATTGCCCGGATAGTCCTATTTACGAGACGCAATTGTCTGGGTCAAATATTACATTTTTGGGATCCCATCGAAACCTTTGGTCTTGTTGTAGTCGTGTTTCCTCTTTTCTTTTATTTACATTACTGCGCTTATTTTTGGTCCTTCTAACCAGTCGCTTCCACGCCATAGCCAAATGTCGATAAGATCTATCATTTGACATGTGAATATATCAGGAAACTCTTTCACCGCATTCTGTGGATTTCTAAACAGGCAGGTTTTAGCGGGAAAGAACTGTGTAAGCAGCCATGCCCTCCGCCCTGTCCATGCAGTCTTTGCCTCCACTCCGGTTTCCTGTATACCCGGGCGCATTAGTCTTTCCTATGTTACTGTGCACATTTTTTAACAGTGTTTAGTCCTGATCTGGATCGAACGCTCGAGACTTGAGGATCTGGAAACCAATGACGACAAAAGTGACGACGAACGACAGAATTTCATTATAAAAGCCATACGCGTAAACTGACATTATAAATTTGTTGGTCTACGGACATTTATAAACGAAGCTGGGAGCATTGCAAAAGAATTTCGACAGTACTAGTCGCCAATTTAAGAATCACAAAGTCGACCCACAAAAATGTCAGCCAGGTTAAGAGAAACGGGTAATCTTAAACGAAATCTCTTTGTAGGATAAGTAACGATTGGAGCACACCTTACCTGATTAAGTCCATTAGCATATCTGCAGTCGTCGTCGGCCTTGCCCCCTTTCCTGTTCCTGCAACCGACTCCGCATACCGGCCAGGTTGAATCGACACAGCGAGCACGATACCCAATACCACTGCACAGACCGTCGTCGCTAGATAGTACACTACAGCTCTCGCGCCGATTTTTCCCGACAGCTTCAAGTCGAGCGAGCCGATCGCAGACGTCAAAGAGGACACGATTAAAGGTATGATGAGGGCTTTAAGCATCCGCAAGAAGAGGTCACCAGGGAAGCTTACATATGCAATTTCACGTTCTGTGAAGGGGGTATCTCGGTTCGTTCGTAGTATGATGGCGATGACTCCACCACTTACGACTCCGAGGACGCTCAGTATCGTAAGGGCGTTGGCACGGAGGCAGCCGGAGACCTAGGAAAGTACAGAATTTCGGAACAAATGTCACAGTATTATCAAGAATTAAAGTATTTTTCATACCCGTACATCTTTTATACAATAGGCCTACAACTTTGTACGAAGTTTGGCAAATCAATCTCATCCGCGATATCCTCCCCCCTGATTTTGTCTCCTCCGTATTAATTTACCTTGTCAAGCTGCTGAGCCTGTGCCTCGTTTGGAAGCGGCTATAGCCTTGCAAACATGGTATGCTCAGAGTTTAGTCCCCCTCGTTTATTCGCTTGTATAACTTGAAGCAGATTTATGAAAGTTCATATTTTATTTTATATTTTATCCGTTGTACTATGTTAAAAGTGTACATACATGTAGTTTTTTTTTTTGTGATGGCGTAACAACAAATAATTGACCGTTACGTGTTCATAAACTAAGCTGAGCTGGAACTGAATTGGTATTCTCGAAAGAAACAACCGAAAAAACGAACCAGTGTGGCGAGTCAGTGACAAGCGGCAGAGATAGCTGGTTGTGCCTTTGATTAACATTTATACTTCCAAATATTTTGTCTTAACATGACGACAATAGGCCCACTTTTCAGACGCATATCCTTTGACAAGACATTGTCAAAGGACAATGTCTGTATATTCTGCTATATTGTTCCTCTACACAAACACAGGGAATACGAGCATCTAGTAGCTCAGTTTGAACATATAATATTTTTAGAATTCTTTATAACTAGCTGTTGACAAGGCGGGGGAAAACATATGTGCGGCAGTGTTTTTAATTTATGCATTCACCTTCATGTCTACTTTATATTTTCACATCACATTAGTTCCTTATTCTTTTGTTATCGCTAATTTTTCTCAGAAAGTGTAGGATACGTATCGCTTGAGCCCAAAAGCTGACTGTGAAACGTATTTTAAAACAAGGACTAAAAGCGGAGAGTCAGCTACGATATTTGACAGCGATATGTCGGCCTTTCTTGGCAAGGGCCCTCGTGAGATTGTTGCTGGACTAGAAGATCCGTTTTTACCCATTGTTTAAATTTATCTTTGAAATCGTCTACTTAACATAATAATATAACCCCTTAGGAAGAGCTTTTAAGATACCCAACATCGCTACATAGCCTATCCTAATTGCCCGAGCCCCGATAGCTAATTCTTATACTGTGATGACTGAACCAGGTGATAGCTTGGTGATAATGAAGGTACGGTCGTTTACCCAAACATCTCCCCTATACCCAATACCTTTCATTTTCTCGCTGCGGTATAAGCCTAGCAAAAAGACGCATAGTTACCTTTTCCATTTGCTTCGCTCGGGTCTTCATCGCTCGAATATTACGCTGCAAGAAAGAAATTCATATATTTCTGGTCCTAATTCACTAATCTCTAGCTCGCTAGTGAATCAACTATTCAATGAACACTAAGCGTTACGTAAAACAAAGCTTCCTACCAAACAAGCTGACATAACTTAGCAAATTATGTCGGATTCTCCATTCACCGTCGGGGTTTAAACTGAGGACGCCCACAAATCTCTCTTTTAAAAATAAAATAAAAAAATATTGAGCATTGGCAACATTGCTTTGAAGAATTAGTTTATCCCATAATGTGTGAATAATGTTGGCTACCGTAAGGATTTTGCAGAAAACAAGGGTACCCGTTAGTAGTAATCTGATCCATCCGACTGATGATGGTGATTTCTGTATATAATTTCTGCAAGCCGTATGTGCACAAACAGTCCGATCTTAGCTGTCGGATGCGAATTTTCTGTTTCGCTCTGAATTTTGTGCGTATCGCATGTAGCTTCGGTCATAATGACGCGAATTTCGAAAACGGGTTTTCGCGGGCGAACCTTATCGGACTATGTGTACACGTGGCTTTAAAGCTCCAGAATATCGCCTACCTGGAATTCCGATCTACTCAATAAAAAAACTAACAATAATACACTAGTTCCCGAATTAGACAATGTGAACCAAAGTCACACATCGATCCGCAAACACTACGTCACTAGGAAACTCCCATGCGTCATCCGCAGGAAACAAGTTTCCCAGGATTGCTCGAGTATCACTAATGATAACTTGCTACATGATTTCCTAAATCGCAATGCACTATTTCTCTGTTTCCAATAGCGAACTTGTAGCTAAAACGGAACACGGTAGGACTATAACTCATTCCGTTTTCCTCATAAAAACTACTGAGTGACTCGCCAGCCATTTCTAAACACCGAATGCAATTAATACGCAATGTAATTTTCATCGACAATGAAGATAGAGCGGAATCGTCTATTATCCCACACCACACCCCCGGGCGCGGTCATTGGGATAAAATACGAATTTTGCTCCTACCGGCAGAGGCGTCACTATCGGGGGGGGGGACTCCTCTCCTAAAGCTCTTGAGAAAGTACTTTCGTCTGGCGAAGCTCGGCGAAAGTTCACTAGTTTGTCGGCGCAGAGCGCCGGCAAACGCAGAAGAAATTAAATTGTGCATGGTTTTTTCGGGCGTCGGTCGACTTGTTAACACATCGGGTTCTTTTTACAGGCAAGAAATCCAATTCTGCAACAAACAAAAGACAGAAGAAATCGAACTCTGTATGCTTTTGTCGCTCTTGTCGGCACATCGGGTTCTTTTTGGGATCCCAAAACGTAAGTGGCGGTATACCTATGACATCGCAAAAGTTGTCCGTCTGTGCGCACTATAACTCTTGAAGGGAATGAGATATTTTGATGAAACTTGATGGGCTCTGTAGCCCTACATTTAGGGGTGGGGAAGGGGGTTTGAAATTAAGGGGCAAATTTTTTTTTTTAAAGCTATGTTCAAGGAATCTGACGAAGACTGAATGGCGAATACATTACCCAATTGTTTGAATCAAATGTTAGACTTTTAGGATCCCATCAAAACCTTTGGTCTTGTTATACATAGGAATGCAGAAGAAGTAAAATTTGTATGCTTTTGTCGGGCGTCGGTCGACTCGTCGGCACATCGAGTTCTTTATACTTAAGAAATCAAATAACTCCGAACTGGGGTATGTCGGTTTTACCTAAACTTAAAAAGGATCTCCACTTCACCAGAGATGGGCAAATCCGAATCCGGATTCGTCCTTTTGGCCAGATTCGTATCCGGATCTTCTGCTTATCAGGCTGGATTCGGATTCGGATTCCAAACCGTCAATCTTACGAATCCACTCAAATTTCTATTCTACGTCCTTCCAGTTTCCGTTTTCCCAATTTTTACACAGTGGGCTTAGACAATCAAATCTGTTTGATGTCCACCACCTGTAATCCTGTAAGGAAACAAACCTGTAACCTGATTATAGGTTTGTTTGAACCTGTAATCAGGTTTGTTTCCTTCCCCGAAGTTGAACCAGAGGATTGACAGCCTGAGGAGGATCCTTGCCAAAAAGGGCCGAATATCGCTGATGAAGAATCGTAGCCGTTGTAAACATTGTTTGAATAAATGTTTCAAAGTCAGCTTGGGCTCAAAGAATATATATTATCTAATTACCTGAAATATCAGTGTTTTTTGTCACCTCTGATTTTTAAACTATAAAGTATGTACATGATTTGACTTTTGTTAAGGTTGGATTCAAATCCTCAGAATGAAATGGTGGATTCGGAATCGAATTCGTACCTAGCCCTGGATTCGGATTCGCCCATCTCTGCACTTCACCAGATTATAGTGTTTATCTCCCCAAAAGTGTTTACTTCCTAGATTCTGAGAGTAGGCCTGACCACAAGGGTACTGCTGATTTATAAGAGAAACTGCACATCGCCATTGATATCGCCCGACTTCTACACGTGTTAAACGCCAATCAAATATGACTCACAGTCAGCGTTAAGCTGAAGCAGTACTTGGGCCAGCGGTTGGGCTAGCTAGTTTTAATCAGCTCTGCCACGCAGAGCAAAATAACACTATAGAGTTAGCATTTGTTCTTGGAGTTAGTTTGCTCTGTGCCACCGTGTGCTATCTTGGTACTATGTAACTATTCTATTTCACAACCGCCTTTCTTTGCCTGATCATACACAAAACCAGCCCAACAAAGTCGTCACAGTCTCTTTTCCCATTATTACTAGAAAAATATAACTTGCGCTGACGCTTGCTTGCGCTCTCGTCTTAACTTGCGCTTGCGAAGAAAATAGGGCCTAAAGACTAGCATAGTCGTAGACGGGAAAATGCATCTCCAATGATCTACAAGAAAGCGTACACCTGTCATCCCTGGCACAGGTGTGTTTCATATCCTGCAGAAGCCTAAAAATAAGATCCACCGTATTTCTGATTTGGTGGTTCCCAAAAAAAGTAGCTATCCACAAATGAATGGCAATAATAGAAAATAAGAATGAAACTAGGTTTAACATTTCAAATGATAATATTTGTCCTTGCGATTAAGGTTTTACAGAATAACAGAAAGTATTTTTTTGTTTTATTAAAACGAAACCGTACACTAATTTGTTCAAAAAAATACTTCAAAATATGTGTTCCTGTAATTGATAGTCTATACGAAATATCAGATGGAACAAAAAGTTCCTCCAGAAACATAGAATGGCTCCTAATCGTAAAATAATTGTCATCCGCTTCGAAAGTTAACAAACTCATCCAAGTTACCTTGAAATATCAGCTACAAGTCGACAGCTCGATGCCACTCACAACACTAAACCAGCTTCCAAATCAATGATTCCTAGCCTTCCGTTTTCACTATACTGAACACACTAATCCATTTCCTCTCCCTCTGAAAGCTGCGATACTGGGAAGCTAAGTAGGACAGCAATAAAACTGATAATCAGTCATAAAAGCAGGATTAACTTACGCAATACTAGTATTGTTATCTGCATTCAAGAACTAAGTCTTACATCTACTACAATCTAAAAAAAGCCCAACCGAATCCCAAAAACGGGTAAATTAACAAACGCCCTGAGCCTTGAGACCAAATTAATTACACTCCGTCCACTTAAATTCAGGTAGTCTTCAACAAAAAAAGAAATGCTTGAATGTCGGCTTGAATCGCCGATCCGTCCCAGGTATTTTTGAGGATCCAAATGCTTGTGCTTGATATTTGACAATGCAAAACGTATACGTCAGCTACATTTTATTAGAGCTATATTTCGGCCCTTCTTGGCAAGGGTCCTCTTCAGGCTCAAGCTGGAAAATGAAATTGTAGAAAAACAATTGACTCTTCTTTAAATATCTGATTTTGTGAATTTCTAGGAATTTCTTCCCTGAAAGTTGCTTGGGGTTAAAACTAGCGATATGATTTCATTCTGGATACGGCTGCTGTTTTTGGGATCCCAAAACGTAAGTGGAGGGATACTTATGACATCGTAAAAGTTGTCCGCCTGTCCGTCTGTTAGCACGATAACTCTCGAAGGGAATGAGATTTTTTAATGAAACTTGGTGTGACGACTCTTTGTGTCAAGGGTAAGGTCAAGTTCGTAGATGGGCTCTGTAGACCTAGATTTAGCGGTGGGGGAGGGGGTTCAAATTAAGGGGCAAACAAAATATTTTTAAACAGCTAATGTGATAGTCGATTATAGGGTAAAAAGACATGCTGAACACGAATATGCAAAACATTTTCTCGTTCGACAAGTCATTCGCCCGGAATCCGGCAAAAACCGGAAATTTGGTTGAAAATAAAAGTTTCATTTGAAGTTGATTAAATATTCGATTTACGGGTAAGAAGACATGCCGAACACGACGGTGAAAACCATTTTCTCCAGGGACTAGTACTTTGTCCGGAATCCGGAAAAAACGGTAAGTTGGTTAAAAGTAAAAGTTTGATTTGAAGTTGATTAAATCTTCAATATAGGGGTAAGCAGACATGCTGAATACTTATGTGAAAAGCATTTTCTACTCTGACAACTAATTCGCCCGGAATCCGTCCGAAACCGGAAAATTTGTTAAAAGTAATAAGTTTTATTTGAAGTTGATTAGATGAGAGATTTAGGGGTAAGAAGAGACGCCGAGTCTGTATATGACAGTCATTTTTTAACCGGATATATAACTCGTCCGGAATCCGGTTGTAACCATTATTTTTTAGAAGCTAAAGTTGTATTTGAAATTGATTAGATGTTTTGATAAGGAGATACCGTACGATGAATTTGATTCTGAATTTTCGTTTTTTGCTGGACAAGTAGTTCGCTCGGAATTCGGCCGAAACAGGACATTTGGCAGAAGTAAAGCAGGAAGTTTCGGTCAGTATCGCCAAAATAGATATGGCTTATAGAGGTATATCTGAACTTGATTTCTCTAATGATTAGCCTGGCAAAGACTGGATCTGGCGAAGACAAGACCAAGTTGTCTCGATCAAATATTGAATTTTTGGGATCCCATCGAAACCTTTGGTCTTGTTGTGATTGGGTCATTGAAAGGGTATAGACATTTTTTTGCATTTTGGTTTTGGAGTCACTTATCTCTTCTTCTTCTTTTCAGCTAAGATGGATACTTGTCGGAGGCATGTCTGGGCGATTTGAAGTTCCGTATTTCGGTGATAGATATTCCTTTAGCCCAAGCTGACTGCGAATCGTGTTTGACAATGCAAAACGGATACGTCAGCTTGTGCTTGTTTCTTGTCGCCAGTTGCTTACTTGCATGTTACTTGCAATATCATCCAAGTAAACACGGTAACAAAACTTTGTATCTAACTCGCCAATTAATCAATACAATTTAACCCCGTTAACTTTGCATTAAAGACAGCTTTTACATTCGGCTCTACTATTTCTACTGAGCGGGTCCGTAAAAAAAAAAAATCAAAACAAATTAAAGTTGATGACCCACGTTAATATAAAGCAGCCTTTCGTAACACTCATTTTACTACTTGTACATACCTAATGTGACACTGTTGAAAGAGAACTGCTTACTTCCAAGTTCACAGTATACAAAATTTCGTATTTCTGGTAACTGTCTTTCAATCAGTATTGAATTTTTTTAAACTTCATTTTGAGTGATTAACAAGAAACTCGAACCCGCAGTGTCAATCTGAATTTATCATAATTCCTAATGCAATAAATTGGCCATTGTGATAGCAATAGTTTATTTGTAACCCGTCAAAAGGCCTAAAAGACGTAAAAGGAGGAAAAGAAAAGGAGACGAAAAACTATAAGACGATGGAAAAAATATTCATTCAGGCCAAGCTTTCATTCAGATCCTATGCTGTCCTTCAGAGACAAACTAAGTGAATCAAAATACGGAACAATTTTACCATATCAACGACCCAATTTGATGCAGCCGTGTCCAAAATCAAATCGCAATACCAACTTTAATTACGAAATTCACCAAAATCAGATACCTCGTCATATACTCGGGCTAGAATCTTCAGTTGATTTTCATAAGTTTAATTCCCAGCTTAGGCGGCTTGAGCCTGAAGAGGACCCTTGTCAAGAAGGGCTGAAATATCGCTCTAATAAAGTTCAGCTGCCAATATCTGTTTGTCACCCATCAACTACGACGATGGAAACAAAAACAAACTGACACACACTGCTTACCATGTCTACATTCATTATTCCTCGTTCACGGGAAAAAGCCAACTAAGTTTTCCACGGTGCACTTCTAACAGAAACCTTAACTGTCTAATTACTAAGAGAACAGTAACGTCAGAATCCGCGTGCTACCTTTTCATAGCTGCGCGGTATAAACAAAATTGGATCGTCACTATGACATCGGAAACGAATCTTCTCGAGATGACGTCAGCGAGTACTTCCGCAGTCGAACCGCAGATACAAATAAAACCGCTTGGTCATAATGATCGAAAGTGGCCAGAAATTGTGTATTTATAATTAAAGATTACGATATCTGATATTCGTAGCTAATTACAATTAATCATAAGGTAAATATTGCATTTTCGTATTTCCCTCTGTGTTTACCTTGTCGGTAACGAGAGTCTCAAATTACTTTGAACCGCTGTATCCTCACACCAAGTTTAAACAAACTATCCAACCCCTTCGAGCCCACATCAAACTACTTTGATCCGCCGTATCCTCACACCAAGTTTGAACAAAATATCCAACCCCTTCGAACCCACGACTGCCAGTGAAGATTCTTCTGCATTTTGGTTTTGGAGTCACCTGTCTCTTCATCTTCTTTCCAGCTAAGCTGGATACTTGTCGGCGGCATGTATGGGCGAGTACTGTGATGATAGATAGTCCTTCAGCCCAAGCTGACTGCGAATCTTATTTGACGGTGCAAAACGGATAATTCAGCTCCATTTTATTAGAGCTATATTTCGGCCCTTCTCGGCAATGACTCCAAAACCAAAATGCAGAATAATCTCCACCCTTTCGACGACCCAATCTAACACCAAAAACAGCAGTCGTGTCCAGAATGAAATCACAGCACCAGCTTTAACTCCAACCAACTTTCAGAGAAGAAGTTCATAAAATCAGATATTTAAAGGACACTTGAACAATGAAACCATATCTGAATACACCATGGACATGACCACGGAGAACATTCTTCTCCTGAGCGTGACGTTTTCAAAATAGGTATGTTCGTTTCCGGAGGTTTGCACATGTAGACTCCAAGACAAAAAGCGCAATTCATTCAAATCTTGTACAGCGCTGCCCGGATCGTATTGGAATTTCTTCTAGATATACGTTTGAGCTTAACTGGTTAAAAAATATTCTAGAAGAAGGGTTGATTGGAGACCAAGAATTTGTTTTCTAAAATGATGACACAATCTGTAATCACATGGCTATTCCTCGGCACTGGAAAAACAAACAGAATACCGGACTAAATTGAATACCGGACTAAATTGACTTTGCAGCCAGTCGAACTTTATCCTTTTCAATCGTAGACCCCGTGATTGGTGAAAACTTGGAACATTATCTTATATAACCTAGTTAGTATTATAAAGCTATCCGTAACTTCTCAGGACCAAAACACCATAGATGCCACCGTGCCACTCTAGTAATTACTGCGAAACTATGTCATTACGAAATTGACTTTGCAGCCAGTTGAACTTTACCTTTTTCAATAGTAGACATCGTGACGGATGAAAACTTGGAACATAAACTTCTATAATCTATTTTGTGTTATAAAGCTATCCGTAACTTTTATGGATAAAAAAACCCATAGGTGGCACTCTATCAACTATTGCGAAACAGCCTCATTGTTTTACATTATCATTGTTACCCATACCCGTTGCGTAAACACTTAATTCTAGGTTACAGTAACAAACCATGGAGACGAATTTTTTATCCTCAGATTTATACAGGTCGAATAAAATAAATTTCTAGCCTCTCATGAACCGCCTCTAGCAACCCATTCTTCCCGTAATAGAGATGGTAACCGATTGTTCTTACCATCAAATACACTGGAAACAAATATTAGGCTTAATAGGTACACCAACTAG
The DNA here is from genome assembly GCA_023053575.1 of Branchinecta lynchi. Classification (NCBI taxonomy): domain Eukaryota; kingdom Metazoa; phylum Arthropoda; class Branchiopoda; order Anostraca; family Branchinectidae; genus Branchinecta; species Branchinecta lynchi. Next base: position 9,949,484 of record JAKZAP010000006.1, on the reverse strand, counting down.
CTAAGTTGCAAACCCCTCATCGCCAAAGACGATTCAACAACAACAACAACTTTACTAAAAAAAAATCATTCCGGCTTGACGACCGGTTAAAAAAACTCAACCAGATGGTCTAACAGCCGACTATTGGTTACAGGGGTCCTACATAGGGGACCTACATGTCTCACAATTGAGATCGGCCTATTTTTGGTTTCAGTGTGTACCTTCTTACTGAAGTTGTCGACCCCTCGACATTTTCAAACTATTGCATCTTATGAAGGAATTTTGTACGAAAAAACGAATGATTTATACTTTGATCAACTCATCAAGATCTATCGATTGCAGTTGAAAAACAAATTCTATCTGTATTATTTCAAAAGTTGACTTTTGTGCCGTAGACCAACCAGGTCCTCACTGTCCGTAGAAACCGGACACGCTAGACCCTTACCGTCTTCTAGTAGTAAGATGAAAAAAAAAACACGACAAAACCAAAGTGTTGCAATCGCACACAATTATTCAAACCAACAATGTGCATAAAGAATAATTTTTTGTGAAGTGGAGGGATATCTATGAGTTCGTAAAAGTTGTCCGTCTGTCCGTCCGTCTACAAGCACGATAACTGTCGAAGGGAACGAGGTATTTTGTTCAAATTTGGTATGAATGTTTTTGGGTCAAAGGACATGTCAGGTTCGTAGACGGACTCCATAGCTCCATATTGGGGGGGGGGGGGTCAAACTAAGAGGCCAACGATTTTTTTTAAAGCTAATGAGATAGTAGAATAAGGAGTAAGCAGACATGCTGAATCCAAGATGATAATTATTTTCTCACCGGAAAAATAGTTCGTCCGCATAAGCTGATTTACGTGAAGAGAGTTGATGCAGTGGTAAGGAGACATGCTGAATCCGTATAAACAAAGTATTTTCACTCTAGACCTACAGTTCGCCCGGCAAGACAGTAAAGAACTTTAATTGGACTAGACATCAAGGATCAAATAAAAATTTTGGGGGTGATTTTCAAAAGCAACCTTAAATGGGATCCGCATGTTGAATCCATTCTCCAAAAGGCTGCCCTATGTCTGAAATCGTTTGCATGCCTTACCCGATTCAACATCAACGTCTCAATTATGCGTGGGCTATACTGCATGTACGTCCGGTCCCAGACCGAATACGCCTGTCCAGCTTGGCATCCAGGACTAACTGCTGTGCAAACCGAAAAACTTGAAAATGTCCAGAAACGGGCATGTAAAATTATGCTTGGGGCTAATTACATGTCCTATGATGACAGCCTGCAAAAACTGAGGCTGCAAAGGCTGGCTGAAAGGCGTCACGACCTCACCATGCGCTTCGGGAAACAATGCCTGCAGTCCGAGGCTCACCGTAAAATCCTGCCTGATTTTCAAGAGGCACGCAGCAGTGGGCCGAGGACTCGTCGAGGAATCCTCACTTCAAGATGCCAACTCCTCTGTCCCCCGCCTCGAAAATCTTCAAAGAGATACCTATCGTCCTTCGTCCCTTACTTCGTGGGCCACTTCAATGACGAATCGATGGGAAAAACGTTAGACGTCTGAAATGTTAATTAATTGTATATAGTATAAATCGTTTTATTTTTGTAACGTATGACGTCCGCCGCTAGCCACGTGCTATTATGGAAATAAAGAGTTTATTTATTTATTTATTTAATTTACGTTGTGCGATGTACCGACGAGACTTGAACCTTTCGCATGCGCCCGATAAAAATTTACAGAATTTGATTATTTTTTTTTGTTCGTGTAAAAAGAACCTGATGTGCCAACGAGAATACCGATGCCCGACAAAACCGTGTGCCGAAAAAAAATACCGAGGCACGACATAAGCATACGAAATTCGATTTCTTCAGTGCTTTGCCCAACAAATGTTTGCAGGATTTCATTTCTTGCGTATAAAAAGAACCCGATGTACCCACGAGTCGACCGACGCCTGACAAAAGCATACGAAATTTCATTTATTCTGTGTTTGCCGGCGCTTCGCGCCGACAAACAGATGAATTACAGTTAGTTTACACACAAATTTTGCCTGCGGCGCATTTTGTAGTATTCTTTATTTGGAAGAACTGTGTTTCATTTAATTGTCGTTTTAGGATTGAAATTCGTGGGGGTATGAAACACGTTAAAAGCTAGAACTTGTATGGTACGTATAGCTAAATTATTCCGGAAAAAAAAGGCAGATTAAACAAGAGCTACGAGCTCATATGGCACTTGTTACGAGTAGGCAGTACAAGAAAGTAGATGAGAACGTGATAAAATACACCCGCCATCCAAAAATGCGGTTTGGAAATAGAAGTAGGATAGTTTGTTTCACTCACTTCTAAGCAGTTCCGGCATCGTCTCGATTATCAAATGCACATGACTGTTCAAACTTCCAAGTTTCAGCCTAATAAATCCACTAGTTTGATCCCTAGACGTGCTACAATATTTCCGGTACTCCCTCCATCTCCCCCTACTGTGGCCGAATCTGGTTCGGACTAAAAAATGGATCATCTTAAGTATCTTCTTTTATACCACCGCTAAAGTTTCGGTCGAGTCTGAGCATTTTTGGAAAATTCTGGTACCCCTTCCCCCCACCAACGTTGTCGGATTCGGATCCTTGCCCAAAATATGTCATCTAGGGTATATGCTCTCTCTAAGTTCTATGTTTCATTTAAACTGATGCACTCGTTTGACTCCTATGTGAGCCTCAAAGTTTCCGGCAATCTCCCTCCAATTCCCGCCACTGTGGCCGAACAGGACTTGAAAACATAAACGTCATATCTCCTAATTCCCTCTTCCTGTCCATCAAGTTTCACTGAAATTGGAGCATAGCCTATCTGCAAGTTTCCAGTGACCCCCCCCCCCCCCTACCTTGGCCGCATCCGGCTAGGCCGCATAAACTCGGCACTGTCGAACTTGCATCTCATTCGGGCCATTCGTTTGGTTTTTGTGCATGTCAAAAGCCCCCCCCCCCCCCCAATTCCCCCAACCTTGGTCGCATTTGTTCGAACGCATCTTTTACATGTCGAGGCCATCGATTCTTATCACCCATTTGTTTGACCCTAGTTGGTCGTATCCTAGTTTAAATAAATAAGTCAATTAAGTCGGGTCGCTAATATGCCTGCAAAGTTTCATTGTCTTAGTACTTCTGGAACTATTCTAACCCCCGACTACCGGTATTCCAGGAAACCCCCTCTACCCCCCCCCCCCCCCCCCCACAGAGCCCCGAAACCATCTGGCTCCGTCAAATTCGGATCTAGGCCTAATGCTTGTTCTCTCCATTAAATTCCGTCCCAATCCCTCTGCTTTTAAGCGTTTCTTGAGTTTTCGGGTCCCCCCCCATCCCCACAGGTATAACCCGACCCGACCCGGACTTAACAATGATCATCCGAGGCGACAGCTCTTTCCACCATACAAGTTTCATTCAAATCCGATCACCCGTTCAAAAGTTATACACGCCACTAGATTCCGGACTCCCCATCCATCCACTCCCCCCACTATGGTCGGATCGGGGAAACGGCTGTTCTCAAGTGAACCTGTTCGGGTCCCTGACATACCTGCCAAGTTTGATCGCCCTAGCACATCAGGAAGTATGCCGAACTCGCGGGATCGCTAGAAATCCGGACCCCCCCCCCCCAACTCCCCCAGAGTGCCCGGATCTGGTCCGCTTATATCAATGACGTATCTAGGACTTGTGCTTGTTCTTCCACCAAGTTTCATCCCGATCCCTCCACTCTAAGTGTTTCTCAAGATTTCCGGTTCCCTCCTCCAACTCCCCCCAGTGTCATCGGATCCGGTCCGGATTTATAGTGGGGCGTCTGAAACACGAGGTCATCCTCACTATAAAATTTCATCAAGATCCGATCACCCGTTCAAAAGTTATACACGCCACTAGATTCCGGACTCCCCATCCATCCACTCCCCCCACTATGGTCGGATCGGGGAAACGGCTGTTCTCAAGTGAACCTGTTCGGGTCCCTGACATACCTGCCAAGTTTCATCGCCCTAGCACATCAGGAAGTATGCCGAACTCGCGGGATCGCTAGAAATCCGGCCCCCCCCCCCCCCAACTCCCCCAGAGTGCCCGGATCTGGTCCGCTTACATCAATGACGTATCTAGGACTTGTGCTTGTTCTTCCACCAAGTTTCATCCCGATCCCTCCACTCTAAGCGTTTCTCAAGATTTCCGGTTCCCTCCCCCAACTCCCCCCAGTGTCATCGGATCCGGTCCGGATTTATAGTGGGACGTCTGAAACACGAGGTCATCCTAAATATAAAATTTCATCAAGATCCGATCACCCGTTCAAAAGTTATACACGCCACTAGATTCCGGACTCCCCATCCATCCACTCCCCCCAGTATGGTCGGATTGGAGAAACGGCTGTTCTCAAGTGAACCTGTTCGGGTCCCTGACATACCTGCCAAGTTTCATCGCCCTAGCACATAAGGAAGTATGCCGAACTCGCGGGATCGCTAGAAATCCGGACCCCCCCCCCCCCCAACTCCCCCAGAGTGCCCGGATCTGGTCCGCTTATATCAATGACGTATCTAGGACTTGTGCTTGTTCTTCCCACCAAGTTTCATCCCGATCCCTCCACTCTAAGGGTTTCTCAAGATTTCCGGTTCCCTCCTCCAACTCCCCCCAGTGTCATCGGATCCGGTCCGGATTTATAGTGGGACGTCTGAAACACGAGGTCATCTTAAATATAAAATTTCATCAAGATCCGATGACTCGTTCGCAAGATAAAAATACCACACATTTTGGCTTCCCCCCTCCCTCCACTCCCCCTCCCAGATGGTCGGATCGGGGAAATGACTATTTCCCATTTAATCTGGTCGGGTCCTTTACATGCCTGCCAATTTTCAGCGTCCCAGCACATCAGGAAGCACCAAACTCGTGGGATCACTAAAAATTCGGACTTCTCCCCCCCCCAACTCCCCCAAAGTGAGCGGATCCGTTACGGTTATATGCATGACGTATCTAGGACTTCTGCTTGTTCTTTCCACCAAGTTTCATCCGGATTCCTTCACTCTAAGTGTTTTCCAAGATTTCCGGTTTCCCCCTCCAACTCCCCCCAGTGTCACCGGATCCGGTCTGGATTTAAAATGGAGGGTCTGAGACACGAAGTCCTTCCATATATCAAGTTTCATTAAGATCCGATCACCCGTTCGTAAGCTAAAAATATTTCATTTTTCCTATTTTTTCCGGATTCCCTCTCCCTCCACTCCCCTCCAGATGGTCGGATCGAGGAAGCGACAATTTCTAATTTAATCTGATCCAGTTCCTGATATGCCTGCCAAGTTTCATCGTTCTAGCTTATCTGGAAGTGCCCGAACTAGCAAAACCGGGACCGACAGACCGACAGACCGACAGACCGACTGACGGACAGAAATAACAATCGCTATATGGCACTTGAGTAAGCTCAAGTGCCATAAAAAATTTCGCCTGCGCCGCTTAGTTTACTTGTTCTTAATACAGTCGTTGGAAGCTTCGCTTTTTAACGAAAGCTAAAATGAAAAGCCAAATGTGTGAACTTAAAATACAAAATTACATCAGAGGAATAATCTCAACTGGTGCATTACAGTTAGTTTTAGCCCGGTTCTGTTCTGTGCTTGCGGGAAATGTACGCCGTTGCCGCGAACGGCGTTTTTTGTAGGCACATTTTTGGGTCCGTCGCCACAAACCGGACGTCCCCCCCCCAAAGGTAAAAGGCTAGTGACGCCCCTGGTTAAAGGTTAGTCCGGTCTTAACTCATATTCAATGCGTGGTGGTATAGATGATGTTTCATATGTTTCATGTCTATGTTTCAATCACGATTCAGCTCAATCTATTTATAACCCATACCAACGACTATATCAACGGAGGGCCCTAAAGAGGAAGTAGTAAACCATAAAAAAATAGAAGGAAACACTAAATAAAGAACTATCAACAAACCACGACTAAATAGTGATAACCATCAGTGAGACAGCACTGACAGAGAAGAAAGGACATTTTATAGCCTTTTATCAATTATAGAAGTCAGAGATTCGGCTGAATTTACTCATCACTATTTCTAATCCAATGGGGCAACTGAGAAGAAATTTGGTAAAGCAGAAATATGCTCTACGAACAGATAACTATAAGATTCAGGAAAAACTACGAAATGGGACAAAGAGAAAAGGGGTACGGGACAGCTAGATAAGCATTGTTTAGTGCAATAAATTCCCTTATCTTATTATAAGCCTTTCAACTAAACAGAAGGTCAGGAAGACGGAAAACCATGACAGTGCAGAACGACTGCTACAGACTAACTTCCTCATACGACCGCATAATTTGAGAAATTCACTACTTTCTATCAAATCGTCACGCATTCGTCATGAATGGTCCGGAATTCTAATTATACACACCGGTGTTTGGTTGACGAGTTGACGACATGTAACAACTCGCCTGACAAAATGTGGGTGTGTTGTGAGATACGTGGACAGTTTGATTGAAGGCGAACCCAGGCCTCAGCCAAATCAAATGTCACCGAAAATAAAAAATTGAGAAAAGAGCCGCAACGCGCTTGTCAAACTTGGAGTCCAGTGTTTTTTTTGTAAGGTAATAAATATGTGGATAGGTTTTGAAATACGTGGACAGTTTGATTGAAGGTGAACTAGGCCTTAGGTGACTTCACATACCGAATGTCAAAGAAAAATGGGATTGAGAAAAGGGCCGCAACCCGCTTGTAAATTTTTTTAGTTGGCAGACGAGCTAAAGCAGACGAATTAGTGTGGTGCGACGACGCACGACGGAGCCTGAAACTCCAGACTGTTCTAGTCTTGAATTCCGCACAGAAAAGTGACCAGAATTCCAGATTCAGCCTGAAATCCAGATTCCACATTACAAGAGCTTGGATTCCAGGTCCATTTTCTCCCTACAGGATAGACACCCTCCCCCCGCCCTCAAAACAAATGTATGGATACGGCCATGCTTGACTCTTTAACATTACGATCACTACGGGTTTCTGTTGGTCGAATTCGTATGGTAGCCTTTACTTTCATATGGGATCCCGAAAAGAAGCTCTGCTTTAAAGTTTCAACAAATTTGGCCCGCGGTCCCTTGTGCTTTAGGCTCGGGATTTTGCGGTTTGGGGCGCATTCAAAGCTAGAACATGTATGGAGGTAGTCGAATTTTGAAAAAAAAAATGGCATATGTACCCTCTTTTTGGCGGTTTAGATCGAGATAATACGATTACGTCTTGGAACTTATACAGTTTGACTGAGCAGGGGTGGCATTTCTTTTGGGGGGGGGAGGGGGCAGCAGGGGTGGGCCATGGCCCTCCAGATTTCAGAATCGTCCTCCTTGGTGCTACTTTTTTCAGTGATAAATAGGTTAAAAACGCAAAATGCAAGCAATAAATGTACTTTATGGTATAACCCAAAACTACTTTAAGTTTATCCCCCCCCCCCCCCCCCCAAAGGGAACTAAATTTGGAGTTAATTTAATAAGCCCGGGACTGGGCCAACAATTGATTCCATGCTGAAAAGAAACATTTTATACCCTGGAAATACCAGATTAAAATACCTAAGGTGAGCAGTCTGGGCTGGTCTATACTACTGACCCTAAGAAAAATGTGTAATTCAACCACACTTATAATTTAATCTGTTCGGAATAATTCGTATTTAACAATTCTGATAACAAGACCAAAGGTTTCGATGGAATCCAACAAATTTTAATATTTCTTGGACTATTTTATCCAGACAATCTGGGCTTTTAAGGGATCTGGTCTTCGTCAGACTCCTTAAACATTTTAGAATTTGTCCCCAATCAGCCGTTTGAAAATAAACATAAATGACACCGTAGTTGTGTTTTCTTGAAAAATTACGGCCAAACGACTCAACTTGAGACTCATTCCGTACTGACTGATTGGGGGGCATAGAGTATTTCCAGTATCCTTCTGACCTGACTAACTACAGCCTCAAACTTGAAACAAATGGTCTCTCGTCAGGTTTAATCGAAAATATACAAAAACTAAACATAACACTGTTATATTTAGAGTATTTCACCAGTCAGGTGTCTCGAAAGTCTGAGGCAAACCAGTCTCTGGTGTTTTTTTCTTTTCTTGTGGAGCAGCCATTTCGGTATTCTCATCATCTACAAAACAGATGATATTACCCACCTCGACTCAACCTAAAGTCTCCACTACGAGTTTATCTTAAAATCAAATCTCTTTAAAATCAAACAAAAAAATTATTCAAACAATGTTTACAACGGATACGTCAGCTATGATTCTTCATCAGCGATATTTCGGCCCTTCTTGGCAAGGGTCCTCGTCAGGCTATTTTAGTTTTTGTATATTTATTCAAACATTGTTTGAATAAATGTTTCAAAGTCAGCTTGGGCTCAAAGAATATTTATCAAACAAAAAAATGCCATAAAAAGAACAAATGGCCAGATCTGACTTGACTCAAATTCCTTAGTGATATTTTTAAATTAATTTATGTGCGTAAGGGTGGGCGATACAAACTTGCTAGAAACAGAAAGTTACATTCAGGACTTATGGAAACTAAACTTCAGATTGAAGGCGTTGGTAGGTGCCGGCGGGGGTTTCTGTTCCTTTTAATAGAGATGCAGCCTACAAGTAACAATACCAAAGGTGTCGATGGGATCCCAAAAATCTAATATTTGATTCACAGAATTGGGTCTTGTCTTCGCCAGATCCAGTCTTCGCCAGGCTAATCATCAGAGAAAACTAAGTTCAGATATACATCTATAAGCCATATCTGTTTTGACGATACCAACCGAGACTTCCTGCTTTACTTCTGCCAAGTTTCCAGTTTCGCCCGAATTCCGAGCGAACTACTAGTCCAGCGTAAAAAGAAAATTTATAAAAGAATCCAGCGTATCTCCTAATCTCTATAAAGAACATCTAATCAACTTTAAATAAAACTTTGACTTAAAAAAAAACGGTTACAACCGGATTCCGGACTAATTATATGTCCGGGTAAAAAATAATTTTCATATACAGACTCAGCCTTTCTTCTTACCCCTTAATCTGTCAGCTAATCAAACTTTTGCTGTTAACAAATTTCCCGGTTTTGGCCGGATTCCGGGCCAACTAGTTGTCCGACGAGAAAATGTTTTTTCGTCATCATGTTTAGCATGTCTTTTTACCCCTAAATCGAACATTTAATCATCTTCAAATGAAACTTTACTTTTAACCAACTTTCCGGTTTTCGCCGGATTCCGGACGAAATAATTGCTCGGCGAGAATATGGTTTTCACCATCGTGTTCAGCATGTCTCCTTACCCCTAAATCGAACATTTAATCAACTTCAAATAAAACTTTTACTTTTAACCAACTTTCCGGTTTAACCAAATTTCCAACTCCTACCTTTTAATGTAACTTAGACTCCAAATCTCAAGCTTAAAACCGCATATATATGATGCACACTTCAACTAAATAAAAATAGGGTAGGACTACAAAAGCGCCGCAAGCAGAATTTGTTAAATCGGCGTTTATTCGGCAACATTCGACTACTTCCCACACAAACTCTTGCTTTAAGCGTGGCTCAGATCCCAAGCAGCAGCTTTTACCATATATACCTAAGATTTTTCTTTTGTAATCCGACCTTTTTATGGCATTTCTAGTTTTAAGGTGGCTGAAAACTTAGGCCTATAACACCTCACCTGAATTACAGGCCGTTCAGCCAGACAGAGAGTAGGTAGGCATGGGCACTGTTCTGTTTTTGCGTTCAAACAGGAACAGGCAGAAACAGGTCACATAAGAACAGAAATAGAAAGAAAACAGGAAACTTGAAAACAGGTCCTGTTCTGTTTTAACAGAAATTATGACTTCGAAAACAGAAACAGCTGTTAAACAGGCGACAAAAAACAGAACCGGCTGTTTAAAACAGTTTTTTTTTTATTATTTGATTTCCCGTATTTTTTATTATGTTTACGGCAGAGTTCACCTATAGTTTGCCTTGTACCATGAAGTATCTTAAATAGTTCTTCCTTGCACCGCACAGATGCCTTTCTTCGACTTCATTTCATAGAACAACAAATATCTTGGTCCAGAATTCCAGCTGCCTTTATCAATGAATTACACTTTTTCCCGATTGAAAATGAGCCATGGAAGTTTCGTTTGTCTTAACAAAATTTGTTCTCATAGCCTACCTTTCCACTTGGATTGTTTTCCATAGTGATCGGTAATAAACTAAAGTTTACAGATCATACAACCTCAAAGTTAAGCAAGCTTCACTTCGTGACAGTGGTTGGTGATGATGGTCATTTTTTTTTTTGTGAGGGGGGGGGGGGGGGGTCGCGAGGGATGCATGTTCAATCAGAATACGAAATAGCTTTTCCTCGGTGGTTTCTTTTGTGCATGGTCATACAAGGCTCAAAACGCGCGGATTTCTGGACTGAATGTGAGCCTACTATTCTGCGAAAATCCGTGAAACGGGTTACACTTTCATCATCAAGTTGAAAAAATCTCAACTTTCCCGTATAGAACTGAGGGTGTGCCAAAAATACTGTCAGGAATTGCAGTTAACGTTTGTTTACATCATGAACCCGTGCGGATGTTGTGATGTCGCTAAGCTAGTTTCAGCCTTTCTAGCCTTTTTGAAGTTGAAAGTACTAGTCTTTTGAAATCACAATTAACTTCGCTGAACAGATAATGCGTCATATGAACCCTTCTTGATGATCATATGTTCGGTTTTAGTGGAAAATTCATTTATGAACACTCCAATCTTGCGGCCGCGATAGCCGGTTTTCCGTTCTCGGTTTTCACCGTTTTATTTTGGCATTCCTATCTCGTGAACCATGACAGATACTAATTTGAAAATTGGTGTACTTGTGCACCTTGGGGTCTACTTGTCACTTTTGGGATTCAACCCGATACACTCTCGGTTCAAGTTGGTGACTAATGTTTCCTTTAAAGTTTAACCTAAAAAGGCTGGCATAGGACAATCTAGTTACCCATCACTTATTCACTTAAAACAGCTTGAAGAGCCGCTGAAAATGCGTTTCTTCGTTATTCCGCTATTCCCGAATAATTGTTTTTCAAATAGTGGAATTTCCATGTGATTTGTGGTACTTCTATGCGCTTGTATTTTTGTTGCACCCCGTACGAGAAAGATTTATGATTTTTCTTTTGTTCCGGCACTAAACAATCTTCACCAATCTCACCACTGCCCAACGAAAAGCTGTGTTTGTATTTAGATTAAAATTTTCCCAGTCATAGTAGAATTTGCATTGTGGGGACGGCCGCATATATTCTGAACGTCATAACTAGAGCAGACAGTGGAAAATAAAAAATTCCCTTTGTAGAATCCTAATAATTCAGTATGTTTAATTAAATGACACAAAAATTAGTCGGCTTTTCAGTTAAATTTTAAAGGCTTACCACCTTTTTGCGAATTATGTGCAACTGGGCCCGGATTGCCCAGAGTAAATTGCCTGACCAAATTCGCAAACTCGCTAAACATACCTGGTAATAAGGTGGAAATTTGGAATGCGTGAACATCATTGTCCAGATGGGTCTTTGGACCCACCCAAAGACCCATCTAGATGTATCTTTCGGTGATACCCCCCCCCCCCCACATCCAAACGCTGGTAAATGGGCCCATATTGACCAATGAATTAAAAGTCAACGGCGAATGGTTATTAGGCTGTTCGTACACAATATATGATACAGAGCTGGGCGAATCTGAATCCGGATTTAGATTCGAATCCAGGATTCGTCCTTCTGGCTGGATTCGAATCTTCTGCTTCTCAGACTGGATTCGGTTTCGGACTCGGATTCCAAACCCTCAATCTTACGAATCCGCTCAAATTTCTATTCTACATCCGTTCAGTTTCCGTTTTCCCAGTTTTTACGCAGTGGGGCACCAAATATGTTAAGTAATCTATCACATTATCTGATTACCTCAAATATCAGTTTTTTTGTCACCTCTGATTTTTAAACTATAACCTATGAATTTGATTTAATTTTTGTTAAGGTCGGATTCAAGTCCGGATTCAATTTCGGATTCGAATCCTCAGCATGAAATGGTGGATTCGGATTCGTACCTAGCCCTGGATTCGGATTCGAATCCTTTCATGATCGGATTTGCCCATCTCTGATATGATATACGTTTTACTTTTACACATTACGTTTGAGCGCTTGCGCACTTTTTCATATTGGACCCGAAGACGGCTGCTGCCACGAAGGGTCGGCGGAAAGCTGCAAAAGTAGTGTAAGACTTAGCTGACTACGTATCCATTTAGCTCAATCAAATGCAATGCGCCGTCAGCTTGAGCTGAATAAATATTTACAGTATCTGAAGTTCCCATTTTTTGTTGTTGTTCCTACTATTGCTTGATTCTTGCTCAATATTTTTGATAGCCGTCGTCACATCAACATTTCGCGTGGGTCACAAACAGACAGAACTGGTAAGGTTGACAAATTGGCCGCTTTTGGAATGTGGCATTTCGAAATGATGCAAATCTTGAGTTAAAAGATTTGTTGTACTGATAAGGCGGGTTTCCGCCAAAAAACAGATTTGGCTGTTTAAACAGGTTAAAAAAAACAGGAACAGGGCAAAACAGGGTACACCAAAACTGAACAGAACAGGTGAGAAAAAAAACAGCTGGCTTCAAAACAGCTGTTCTGTTTATTTTGGGTCCCTGAAACAGAAAACAGTAAACAGTAAAACAGGAGGAAAAAAACAGAAAACAGGAACAGTGCCCATGCCTAAGAGTAGGTGACTATGAAAGATATCGCAGGTAAAGTTTTGAGAAACGTTTTAAAGGCTGCCTACTATGATATGCACTGAAATATCTGTCAGTGCCCCGATAACTCGCAAACGGAGAGGGATATTTTCCCGGAAGTTGGTACGTGGTTCTACTTCCACTTTGAATTTAGACTACACAAAAATAGTGCAATCATCAGGCGGTTGTGCCTGTTTCTATTTAAAACAAGGGGATTTTTGCACAACACCAGGTAGGATAATGTTGAAACATCGCGCCGCATGCGACATTTTCGAAAATCAGCCTGTTTTCGGCGCCACAGCGTGAAAATCCCGACTGGTAATGGCACTTATGTCACTCTGGCAAGTTTGAAACATACGACTGTCATTCTAACAAGCTCAAAACACACGACAATTCTTAACGTAATGACTCCTTATATGGCAAGCTCAAAACATACGACTGTCTCTAATAGACGACTAGAAAATCTCTTCATAAAACAGGACAAGAAAGAAACGGATCATTTTCAGAGAATATTCGCGGTTGATGTCATTCTGGCAAGTTCCATCACGTTAAGCTAACTGCTGTGTCTGCTTTTACCTGGCAAGGTCAAAGCTTACGACTGGGTCTAATTTACAACTAGAAAATCCCTTCGTAAAGTACGAAAAGAAACGGGTCTTTTCAGGCGAAATTCGTGGTAGATGTCATTCTGGCAAGCTGAATCTGAAAACATACGAAAGAAATTTCTTCTTAGCCATGCAACAAAAAAAATGTGAATTGTGGGTGAAATTCACGGTTGGTACCTGCCTGCATGTCATTCTGAAAAGCTCAAAACATACGACCGTCATACTGACAAGCTCGATACATACGACTGAGACTAGATTCTCTGGGGCATGGGGGGGGGGGTGAGTCACCCCCCTAGCCCCCCTTGGAACCGCCCCTGTCTTGGAATAGTGTTATACAATCCATAAACAATTTTTTTAATATAATTTAGAAGTCTAGGACTCTCCTGTCGGAGCCACGTAGACACACCAGGACCCACAAGACGGGGTCTCATGGTGAAAACCAAATAAAACCAAATATATAATTTTAATGGGGAAGACGCCCTTGAGATGGAAATATTTTATAAGTAGTGAACTGATAGACATAAATGCTCCTCGGCCGGGATTTGAACCTAGGACCCCCTGCTTACAAGGCAGTCACTCTACCACTGAGCTACCGAGACTTCTAAATTATATTCAAAACATTGTTTATGGTATTGGTCACGGTCAAGTCGTTTGAGTAAAGTGCTTGTTCTATCTGATTTAATCTGTGGGTTTTGTATTTGGGACTTTAATTATAATCTGTATCTAGGTTGTTGCTTCCCCATGAGTAAGTTTCTCCGTATCACTGACGATTTTGAGGGTTGTTTAAATACTACACAATGGAGTCCATTTGATTCGCTGAATTTAAGACAGATAAAGATAAGAGTCCAATCATAATTTTTGTTTTTCTGCACAGAATAAACTACAGCTATTTACAGTATAGTCTAATAAGGACACCTTTGTACTAACTGTACACTGATCATCGTTTGTTTAATATGCAACATTCAAAACGGCTAACGAGTGAAAGAAGCAGTGGTGTAATTTGAATACAGTAGTTCTAGCAATTAGTTCAAGAGGAGTAGGAAAGTCGTTGAAGTTTGTTTGAACAAGTTACAAAAATTATCAAAATAATTTCTATAAAGGAAGGCAAAGGCAACCATTGTAAACGGAATTCCAAACTCGACGGACCATCTGAAGCTTACAAAAGCGAGTATCAAAACTAATTATGATAAACAGAAGAAACGAACAACACCTTCTTTCCTCTTTTTGGCTTCTCGCACAGCTTCATCTGCCTCTCGTCTGAAATCTCTTTTCTGTCCTTTGGGGCTTTTGAAGTCTGTGGGACTGCGTCTCCCAATTGGGGTATGCGCTTCTCTTCTTATGTACTCGGCGTACGTTGTCACTCGAACGCGTTGAGAGGCGGGGTTAGCTTCGATTGCGGATATGAACTCGTTTTTCTTTGACTTGTCGTTGAGAATTACAAAGGCAGATGAGACATCCACCCATTCAATTTGAACGTATCCTAGGGAAATAACAAGTGTTTTGTTTACAGTTCTTATTTTCCACAATCGGTGACGAAGAAAATATAGCATCCCCTTCGCCCTTTAAGATGGTTGCGGGACAGAAGAGGCATGTTTTTCGGACCTAACCAATTCGGAAAAGCAATGAAGATATGGGCTAATTTATTTGTTTATTTAGCTTCAAGATCCACCTTTACGGCATATCACAAAAAAACAAAAAAAAACAAGAAAAAGAAACAAACAAACAAAACGGGAAAGCGCTCATCACAAAATTCAGCTAAACGCTAACCTCCATCGAATACAGACTTATTGAATGGGATCCAAGCGGGAATCGAGATTTGTTGCCAAATTGAGCATATAGCAGCAAGTAAGTGGTTATCACTAGCAATCAACCGTCTCCTGAGAGATTTCCGGGAATTCACCTGAATTTCCAGGAGATTTGACACTTGGAAATCAGCAAACATCTCTGTAGCACTGCAGAAAGTAGGAATACCATGTAGAAACCGGAAAGAATTATTGTAGCTTATTTTCAGATTAGAGAAGCACTTAACAGTCGTATTAAAAACAAGTGGTAGCCCATAAATACTTGTACAATACGATCTAAACAAATAAGTTTTAACATCAGTAGTACACTTTCTGAATTTTCGTCTCAACATATTCCCGCATGCACACAGAGAACGCATAGCCGAACGCACGTGCCAATCATCACATAGATACTCGTGGAAAATGTAACCCAGGTACGTAAACTGGTCGACAAAATCAAGCGCTCGACCTGAAAGGAAAACACCAGGAAGGCGAGGTTTCCTGCTCCCTCTTGGACGAAAGCACACACAAAAAGTTTTCGCGGTGTTGAAAATAATATCGTGGTCTTTCACGTACTCATCACACACCTTTAAGAGCTCGTAGACAATAAAACTAGGTCATCAGCATGTCTGATACAGTTAAAACAAACGGTACCAATTTGGCAACCAAGACCTGTGGCACGTAAACGGATGTTCAGGTCGTCAACATACACATTATACAAATATGCGGACAAAATGCCACCTTGGCGTACACAATTAGCGGCCCTAAAAGGGTCACTAGTGACGTTCCCCATCGAACTGCTGATTTTCAAACCAGAAAGCAAGTATCCTAACATAAGAACTAGCCATTGGGTACCAATCCCCTTAACAGGTCATTTTAGGTTTTAAGGTATTTTAAGCCACATTTCTTTTGCTTCAAGGCGAACACGATACAGTGTAGCTGCAGACTAAAGGGTCTTGAAAAGAGTTTAGGCTATTGTGCTGAAATACAAAAAAAAAAGCCAAATGTCGTTAAAATGGGTTGCACGAAGTTCAAAGTTTCGGGGATAAGAAAAGATCTAGGAACTGAGACGAAGATCCCAGACTTTCCTTCTCGGCTTTGCCTTAGACCATGTTCCTCCGCTTATCTGGGCTTCCAAAAACGAACCTCCCAAGCCTCCTATTCCAATAAAAATAAAATAAAAATAAGTTTAACTGCTTACCTATAGATTTGCACAAGTTTACAATATTAGGCGTTTTCCACTCCTTCGGAAATGTGAGGTGGAACACATGGCTTCTGTCTAATTCCACTGCAAGAAAAATAAAATAAAATAAGAGTGAGGTAGTGCGGTGATAATAATATGCTTCTGCGGTGTGTGCGTGGGTTTGAGGGGGGGGGGGGGGGGTCCAGCGTCACCTAGCGTAAATAACTCGTTTCACGGCATTTCCACTCCCAATCAAACTTTTTCTGTGTCGTCCAGCGAACTGCTTTTCAACGGGCGTAAGTCGTAATTACGGACATGTTCTGGTCAGCTCCTTACTGTGCAAGAAATGAAGAGCCAAAAACCGATGGCTTAGAGCGTGTTCCACCCTTCTACAAATAGTAACTATTAGTTACTATTTCCGTTCCAACCTCACCAAAAGTTACTACACTGACCGTTCCAACCTTCTCGAAATCGTAACTAATAGTAACTATTTGCTTACCACGCTCGGGAGCGTAGTAAGCGTAGTAACTACGGATCTATGTAACGTGTTTGGTCGGATTCGCCCTTGGCATGATATTCTGCTGGAAAATAGAAAAATTCGTGACGTCATGCGTAGTAACTACGGTAAGTAGGATGGAACACGCTCTTAGTCATACATTTTTAAATCCCGCCAAAGAACCACACTAAAGCTGCGTTCGTTTCATCTACAGTCGCATTATCCAAAGACTGTCAGTATTTGCTTTTTTCACCGGATAATGACGTCACTCTGAACTCGAATCGACCGACAACAGGTGGAAGATTTTCATCATCGCTAGAATTTCGTCAGTAATCCTTAAACGAAAAAGCAACTTCCTCCGTGAATTTCAGATTATCCGACGGTTTCGTAGGACTAAGACTACAGCTTTTAAATAAAACAACAACAGCGCTACACCGCAGTTGAATAAACGGCATGTAGGGCTGGTAGTCGGCAATAACTGTTGTTGAATCGAAGGCGGCTTAAAGCGATCTCACCCTCTACGTGGTCTGTAGGTAAATCACGTGTCCAGCGGCTTTCATTTAAAGATACGTTAAAGAATAAAGGTCCTTTTAAGGAAGTTCGGAGTTAATAATTATTCAAGCTGTGCAAACAGAAGCAAGCTGTTGTTGAATATCCTTTTTGGTTTCGTTTGAAAAGGGCTACTCTTTCTTTGCTCTGAGCGAAGAGCAAACTGGTATAGGCATTCATTCTTCATTATAGGGATCCCAAAGGGGAATATTTGCCAATCTATTTAAACAGATAATCAGATCTTGCAGATGTTTAGTCTTTGTTGAAGCCGTACACAATTGATATTAATTTAAAGTTCAATAGGCACATCAAAGTACCCCAGTCCCACTCTGTAACAACCTAGGAACAATGCTTACCCCCTAGCTCAGCAGCTTTTTCAACAGTTTCCTCTCTGTGATATTTCAAAGCGGAATTTTTTGGGCCAGTACATGCTCAATTTACTAGCTTGTACAAAGATAAAATTGATGTTTCTTATAACACTCAGTAGATCTTTATTTTATGCATAAATCAGCTTGTCTAATTCAGATTTGAATAGGCAATTTGTTTTTGAATGATTTTAGTAGCTATGTTATTTTTTATAAACTTATTGCATATTCTGGTACATTTTATAAAGCAAGTTATTCAAGGTTCACAAAACTATTCCAGAAAGAAAAACTTTTAATAGGCACTTAAAACATTGACCTTCTGATGACACACTAGAACAATCAGGTAAACTGCTTCTGCGGCTTGACTTATTAGTGACATCTTAAATATATCCTTTTCTATCAACCATTGCTGGGAGTTTTTGAATTTCCTGCCACGAAATCCCAGCTCCTAAGATTTGGATCGCCGAAATGCCAGAGAGATAAAGACAAGGGATAACAAGAAAACGGCCGAGTTTCGTAGCGCCTTCTAAAGGAAGTCGGAAATGTTTATTTGTGAAGCATTTAATACAAAATAAAGCATTAGAAGCGTCCATTGTGCTTTAACAAACCACTGAACAACAGCCACTAAGTCATACATCCAGCAAAAGCATACCAAACAATCAGGCTCATTCGCAAAACTCCTGTTTTGACCGACAGAACGACCCAAGAACAAAGCGTATTTCCTTTCTTTTTCGGGTACACCTACCTCCTCAAACAAATTTTTATCAACATAGGAATTTTATTTTTAAGTCTTCAGCGGTTTTGGCCCAACTCAAGTCAGACTACTTGTGGGGTGATAAAATAAAGCTAATATTTGGATTCAACATGTATTGTTAGCCCATTCTTGATGCTCCGATCGACTTAATTTGTCGTTACTTTTGTCAAATGTCCGGATACCGGATGAACTAGAGCGAGAAAATTCAGGGTCGAACGTGAATTCAGCTTGTATTCTTGCTCTTATAAGGATGTTCCGATTGACTTCAGAATAAACTTTACTCCTACGAAATTTCCGGTTTTCACCAGATTCCGGTCAGTCTAATTGTCCGGCGGACAACAGTTCTATATTTCGAACTATAGTTCAAATTTGGATTCAGGATGTACATTCACCTCTAAATCGACCAACATTTAACTTCTAATCAGCTTCAGATATAAGACTTTCACCGTTACCAACTTTACGGTTTTCGCCAGAATCGGTAAAACTACATGTCCGGCGAAAAAGGAAAACTCGCAAAAAACAAATTCAGCATGTCTCTGTCCCCCTGTAACCAGCTTTTATTCAACTTCAGACAGAATATTTATTTTTACGGTACTTCCGGGTTTTCCTTGGATTCCGGGCGAACTATCTGTTCGGCGAGAAAACGAAGTTCACTTCTGGATTAAGCCTGAAAATTTTATCCCTTAATTTAAACTTTTAATTTAAAAGTGGGTATATGATGCCATTTGCTTTGAAAAAGGTCTTCGAAGCACAGTCTATACGTTTAGACTCTCAAATGCTTAATCAAATCAAAGAGGAAGACTTACATTCTGGTCCGCCAATGTTCATATACCTGATGTCATTTGACTTCATAACGAAGATCCTGGAAAAATATACCCAATTAGTCTAGGAATATATTTACTAAGAGATCGTCCATTCTAAAACACCCCTTGGGTAGAGAAATCGCTGCGGCTTGGAAATCATTAGCCGTCCGAGACATACTTGCGTCAGCTGCCAGGGCACAGAAGCGACACTTCTTCTTCTTTCTTTACAAAGCTATCAACCTTTAC